>JAGDQP010038651.1:0-18074 GCA_022664845.1 Lepisma saccharinum
AGTTTTGTTGGCGTACGATAAATACGAGTGTTGCCAGATTCCTACGTTTATCAGAAGAATCGAGTTTTTAATAAAGGCATCGCCTTCGTTTGTCGTCTTCTTTTAAAGATAACGCACGATTGGCATAAATTTTACCTCGTCGGAATTTGCGTTTAATCAGTTTTCCAACGAGGTTTCATATTTGGCTCTGTGATAATACTGACGGTGACCAGGAGCATTAACGTGAAAGTCTACGATTTTTTTTAGGAAATGGCCGCCAATTTGTGGGCAGGGTAGATTTCAAGTGGCTCCCTTTCTTAAAAGTGTCCCATGGATATGGACATTAAATAAACCAAATTTGGAAAAAAATCTTGACAGATTGCAGTATTCGTAAAAAAATTGTCGCTTACTGACAGCACTATTCAAAATGTAACGTTAACGAATGGAGGGTGTAAATGGCTGGCCCGCAAAGTGTATAACACTACGAAAATGTCTGTATACAAGGGTTTAATCATATTAAATAGATAACTTGCAATTCCATCAAGAGTAATTTTGTTTTGCCATTTTTCTTGGTACTAGTCTAACGTAGAAAGAAGTAAACTCTGAGAAAATAAACAATTGTTTGGTCATGAACGGATATAGTCTAAAGTTTAAAATTCTCCTATGATATAAATTCTGGTTAACTCTATTTTACGGCATCCAAGAAAGCTACACTTTGCTGGAGAAGTACAATGACTATTTTGCAGTTTCCGTGTTAAGACAAATATATACAGTGAGTGTTAAAACGTGATGATTATAATAAGAGTTGATTCATGGAAGCGTGAAATAAGAGCGCGAAAGCCAAACGTAACTGGTATATTTTACGTTTGCGAAGTTAGCCCTCTACCCAAACCAATTAAGGTGAAAATTATCCAGATCGTTAGGGAGGAATAGGGAGTACATTAGTTTCGTTAGGAAGTAAGCGACAACGTGGTGACTGCGCCAGCAAATGTGGGGGAGGGCTAACTTCACACAGCTGCCCACTTATACAATATATGTTCTCTGTTTGCAATCGTTAGGGAGTCGTTAAGCAGGATTAGGGAATGCATTATTTTCGTTAGGGAGTGAAAGATAACTTGGTGACGGCGCCAGCAAAGGTGTGAACTTACCCCCCAAGGTACCCCAATTAATCAGATTTTGTGTCGGCGTAATCTGCAATATTTAGGGAGCCGTTAGGGAGGAATACGGGGTACATTTTTTTTTCGTTAGGGACTGGAAGATAACACGTTTGTGAAATTAGCCCCCACCCAAAACCAATTAAGGTGAAAATTATCCAAATCATTAGGCAGTTGTTAGGGAGGAAAAGGGAGTACATTACTTTCGTTAGGGAGTAAGAGATAACGTGGTGACGGCGCCAGCAAATGTGGGGGAGGGATAACTTCACACAGCCCCAATTATACAATATCTGTTCGCTGTTGTCTGCAATCGTTAGGGAGTCGTAAAGGAGGTTTAGGGGGTATATGTTTTCGTTAGGGAGTGAAAGATAACTTGGTGACGGCGCCAGCAAAAGTATCAACTTACCCCCGAAGGTACCCCTATTAATCAAATTTTGTGACGGCGATACCTGCAATTGTTTGGGAGTCGTTAGGGAGGAATAAGGATAGCAATATCTTCGTTAGGGAGTGAAGGATAACACGTTTGTGGAATTAGCCCCACCCAAAACCAATTAAGGTGAAAATTATCCAAATCGTTAGGGAGTTGTTAGGGAGGAATAGGGAGTACATTACTTTCGTTAGGGAGTAAGAGATAACGTGGTGACGGCGCCAGAAAATCTGGGGTAGGGTTAACTTCACACAGCCCCCACTTATACAATATCTGTTCGCTGTTGTCTGCAATCGTTAGGGAGTCGTTAAGGAGGATTAGGGAGTAAATTTTTTTCGTTAGGGAGTGAAGGATAATTTGGTGACGGCGCAAGCAAAAGTGTGAAGTTTGCCCCCAAAGTACTCCAATTAATCAAATTTAGGGTCAGCGTTGTCTGCAATCTTTAGGGAGTCTTTAGGGAGGAATAGGGATTAGAATATTTTCGTTAGGGAGTGAAGGATAACTTGGTGACGGCGCGAGCAAAAGTGTAAAGTTAAGCCCCAAGTTATCGCGATTAATCGGATTTTGTGTCGGCGTTGTCTGCAATTGTTAGGGAGGAATAGGGAGTACATTATTTTCTTTAGAGAGTGAAATATAACTTGGTAATGATAGCCGCAACTATTGCTCATAGATTCACACCGTCATAGCTATTCTAATTTTATTCGAATCAGCTTTTAATCATTAGGATTTGTTATTGAGAATTAAGGGGTATTTTTTTCGGTATAGTTTAAATGATAAACATTGATGACTCCTAGATATATGTCGGCTAACATCACAGAGGCCATCAGCTATTAATTTTCTTATTGAAGTTCTCCTCTATACATTAGTTTCGTATAAATCGAAAGGTAACTTCGTCAGCGTGAACAAAAATTCCGTCATAGTAGCAACATTCGCTAGGTCTAGGAGCCCGATTTTGATGAAAATTTTTATGAATGTACAGTTCATAGGCAAACCTTCAAAATCAAAATTATAAGTACTGACGTCAACAAATAACTACAGGAGAACCCAAGATAAAGGTAATTTAGAGAGCAAGTAAATCGAATACAATGAACAAAAAAAGCTTTATTTTATAAACTCTTGTATGTATTGAAAACAAATGGCTAAAAATTGATACTGGATAAGAGGTTATATATGCCGGACAGTCTGACTACAGTTACCATCATCTTGAAAGCGGCCAGCTTGACTATGTTTTATTTTTTTAAATATTTACTTGGCAATGTCTGTGCTGGAATGTTCCAAAAGACCCAATAATGAATCTAGTTTTGACATAACTAATCTTGAACGACAAAGTGATACGTGAAATTTGTCTGTGGAATAAATGAACGAATGATGAAAAACATTTTTGTTGAAACAGTTGAAGGAACAAAAATCAAACGTATACATGAAATATACAGCTATTTTGGAAAATATGATCCTTATGACCGCGAAATGAAGTGAAATATAAAATTTTAAATACACTATGGGAAAATGAAGGCGTAATGCTATGTGAAAGTGACCTTCTCCAGACCAATTTCACGGTTCATTTTGTCATACAGGATTAGACTTGCGCCAAAATTGACTTCGTTAATGGGTTTCTTGGAATATTCCAGCAGAGATTGATATATCACATAATCCACTTAGTATTTAACTATTTTAAGTATTTTTTGAAGCATAGTCAATATAGCCGCTTTCAAAATGGCGGTCATTGTCGTCATACCATCTGGCATGTATCACCTCCTGTCTAGTATCCATTAATGGCCATTTGCTTTCAGTATATGTTACAGTTTTCCTTATTCCATATTCAATTTACTTGCTCTCTACATTCTATCTCTCTCAGGTTCTTTATTTTTTTATTCACAAACATATAATTTTGGCTATGAAGGTTTACCTAGGCAGTGTACCTACATACGAATTTTCATCAAAATCGGGCTTTGACACCTCGCGAGCGCTCCTTGTTAGTTCAAACAGTGATAACTATTCAATTTTAAATTGAAAATTCCGCCAATAACTATGGCTAGCTGGGAGACATAGTGAGCAATACATTATGTTCGTTAACAATTATAACATGGTCCTCCGCCCTGAAATGCCTTTTCGGGAGGAAATATCTCGGATGGGTTTCCATGAAAAGCATCAGAGATTTGGTGGCTGGGAATCTGAAATAACGTATCAAACTCAAAGCAAACATTGCATCTTTTATTCCGAAGTGATTGGTTTAGTTCAAGCTAATTACTGTGTACATGTAGCTTCATTCTGAATTTATTTTAAGGCCTTTAGGCAACTATGGCTCAAGCCGTATGGATGATGATGGGATGAATTGGTGGAAAGAAGAAAGTAGGAGGAAACGAAAGAACCCCAAGAAAATGCACGCACACTGTGTTTGTCCACCGCAAAGCCCACATGGCATGAGTAGGGATCGATCCGACGACCCCTAACACCAAAGGTTAGCGCTTTAGCAATTGAGCCACCGTGCCCCAACATTAATGACTGGGTAAATGCTCTATTTTTGGTACATTCTTCGTGGCCGCCATCTTGAATCTTGCTCGATTTAAAAAAAATAGTAAGGGGTTCATGTGACATCAAGCTGGGCAAGAAGTTTAGCAGAAATACATGGGTGTTGCCAGTTTTTTCATACGTTTATTTTTGACAGAGATAATGCTATGTGACATTAGTATTCGTAGTTGATAGAAAATTCCAAAAAATATGATTAATTGGGTTACCTTGTGAGTTAACTTCACTCCTTTGCTGGCGCCTTCACCAAGTTTATCCTTCACTCCGTAACCACAATAAAGTGCTCCCTATGCCTCCCTTACGATTGCAGAGAACGGCGACAAAAATTCATTAGTAGGTGTATTTAGATTAAAATTTTCGCCATATTTGATGGACGCTGTTACCACGTTATAACTTACTCCATAACGAAAACAGTGTATTCCGTATTCCTCCCTAACGACTCCCTAAGATGACGGCAACCCAAAATTTGATTAATTGGGTTACCTTGAAGGCCTAACTTCATACCTTTGCTGGCACCGTCACCAAGTTATCCTTCACTCCCAAACGAAAATAATGTACTCCCTATTCCCCCCTAACGACTCCCTCACGGTTGTGGACAACGCCGACACAAAATTCGATTCATTGGGTTACCTTGGGGGCTAATTTCACACCTTTGTTGGCGCCGTCACCAAGTTATCCTTCACTCCCTAACGAAAATATTGTTCTCCCTATTCCTAACTAGCGATTGCAGATAACGCCGACACAAAATTTGATTAATTGGGGTACCTTGGGGGTACGTTCACACTTTTGCTTGCGCTGTCACCAAGTTATTTTTCAATCCCTAACCAAAATAATGTACTCCCTAATCCTCCCTAACGACTCCATAACGATTGCAGACAACGCCGAACAGATATTGTATAGGTGGGGGGGCTGTGTGAAGTTAGTCGTAGCGCACATTTGCTGGCGCCGTCACCACCTTATCGCTTACTCTCTAACGAAAGTAATGTACTCCATATTCCTCACTAACAACTCCCATATGATTTGGATAATTTTCACCATAATTAGTTTTGGGTGGGGGGCTAACTTGACAAGAATGTATATTTTGCAGTTTCTGCGTATGGGCGAACATATGGAAGTGAGAGTTAAAAATCATGTGAACCGCGTTTAATGAAAAATGAATACTACATGACTGTAAGTAACACGTCCTTGGTGACTCAGCCTGCTACAGTCAATTTAGTAGAAAAACACGTCTTTCATAACACGAACGGTCCCCATTAGTAATAATCGCGCCGCCATGTTCTTATTTGATTTGTTTATTAATTTGTATTGAAGTAAATAAATATATTAGAAAAATGAATTTAGGACGTTTTGTTGACGGACATTTTGGTAACGGACACCCTGGCTACAAGGCTCTCAGCAGATAGTTTTCTGATGAACAATTTTGAGAGAAATCTGTTTATGAATGTAGTTTGTTAGGGAATTAAAAAGTTAACAAACTGAGTGAAAATACAGTGCATTTTTGCCATATTTTAGACCATTTCGATGGAATGCAGGCCAGTCAAATATCTGTTCCCACATGGCCGAAGGTTGGCCAGAATAAACATATAGTATACATATGAGTAAAGAGTGCAGTAATCTTCCGATTTCTCACTATATTTGAACTAAACTTTCTTCATTTCCGCCACTGCTATGAATTTCCCACCAACGTCCAAAAATGATAAAAGTATTTACCAAAGCAACGCGTGATCATAAACAGGTTGCTTCTTAGTGAGCATTGATCCGAACACAGCATCAAATCTGCATAGTAAATTGAGTGGGTCCAAATGGACCCGGAGGGACTTAAGTAAAAATTTTACAGCATTCCAATTTAAACATCTACGGCGATAATATTAATTTTATAGGCGAACATAGTAAAAATAATAAAAGTCACGCACTATGAGAAGTTTTGATGGTATACTTTACAAATTATGGAACATTGAAAACGAAAATGGGTCTAAAAGGAACCGGGGACCTTAAGAGTGTTAAGAATAACCTTATTTAAGAGTCGTGTTACTTCGTTATTGCTCAATAATCACAATTTATTTATTTTAACACTTTACATAAACAGCTGGCGAAATAACATATTAGTGATCGTCTCTTCTCGTATCTAATAGGACCTCGACCATCCATATTGACCTCGGCCATAAGAATGTAAAGATCGCATGTGCTAACTTTATCAGAAGTTTCTTGTTTGGTACTGTTTCTTACAACGATAATACACCATAAATACTAGAAGCGAAATAATAGTAATTAAATGTATTTTGTTCGTCGATCTGAAGAAGATACATGCAGTGAGTATTCATTACTTACATTTGCAGATAATCTTTATATATTTCCATATATGTCTTCTTACTCGTGTATATTCATATGAATCAATCCTTTTTTTGCTTTTATTATTTTCCACTGTTTAACTTTAAACAAGTATTTTTCTAATTAACGTAAGTTTTAAGACTGCGCCGTGTTGCAATTTAGTTTCACTTAAAGTATTATTTTGTGAACTCAAGTTCAGAATGTATAAATGAGTTAAATTAGGAAGTGAAAGATTCCACCTAGCTTCTGTTTCGGGAAACTAAAAGCTAAATTCTTTGGCGGTTAAACTAATACTCAAAACCAAAACGTATTATTACAAATTTATACCCCAAAAGAAAAAATAAACTGCGCAACATTGTAAGTATATCTTGTCTTAAGGTAGGTATATGCAAAGAGTTGATAGAATATTTGACTTTAAAAAAATGATTCTTTCCCTCCTAATATTTTAAATAATTAGTTACGTAGAAGATATCTCAAACGTACCTTGCCGTATTCACAGACTTGATAAATTTATGAAGGTTTGAAAAATAGGTACATTATTATACAATTTAGTAAATATATGTTACTGTTATTTCACATCCAGATTAGATCACAACATAGAGGAGGGTTAGGAGCTTACGCTAATTCTATTGATATATGAGCACGCTTATATGATATTATACTCACAACTCTCCGCTACAGAAAATAGCGGAAGCAGTTATAGCTTAAATTAATTTTTAGAAACTTACCTCTTGAGAGTTTGACAACATTTTTCAAATTATTGCATTATACATTTTAATTTATTATTCATTTATTATCAAACATTTTAATTATAGGAGACATTTTGCTCTGTATTGCATTCTTTGTAACAAAATTTAGTTTCTCTCAAATTGCTCAGCACTCCGGCTTAAGATGCAAATCTTGGAGATCTTTGGGAACTTTTCTGTTAGCATCATCATACTCCGATGGGGATTATTCTCCTGACTAACGGTATTGATCCAGGTAACTTACCGGTAATAAAATACTATATTAAGTGGTATTTCCGAATACAAAATTATAAATTTGATTATTCTCTGTTGTTACGTCAACGTTTCGTTGCATTGTCCTCCATGCAATATTTTTTTCTGAGTCTTCTTTACTGAGCGAGGGTAGTGACAAAATAGAGATGCAAAATTGGATATCGTTACTTTCAAACTATAAAACTGTATAAATAATTTCGTGTTGAAGTTGTTCCGCTTTTAAAAGAAGTTGCAATCTTGTGCACCGTCAGTATTTTTTAACTAACCAACAGTAGAGATTCTTGCTAAACGCCACTGATCTTCGTAATATCACAATTTTGTTCAACGTTTTATACTTTTATGGTATATCGTGTTTCTATGTCAACACTCTAACGCACATATCCCACTTCTGGACTGCTGCACACTTACTGAATCAACTAGTATGTGAGCATATCAGAACAATGTTTAAAGTGTACATATTGTTACCTGGAGCGCTGAAGATTATGGCGGATCCCATTTCAGAACACAGTGTAATTCACTGTTATATATTACTAGGATTATATTTTTGAACTAGTTTTTGTTGTCATAATTTGATGTGATGATGAACTACCTGTGAGAGAATTTTTAGTTTCCCTGTCTCTTCTTATCATTATTAGACTTACACAATACGAAATGTTGGTAAATATGTTCTGCACATATCTGAATCTTAAGCCATCAATTTATATATTTGATAATTTTGTTGGCCGTTATAATGTATTCCATTCTTTTTTAGCTATAGAACATTAAAATATTTTTAAACCATTATATAAAAACTACAAACTTTGTTTCAATTGGAGATCGAAACACAAATTTATAACAGGATAAATGAACTAAATCAGATGTCGATAATGTACATTAAACTTGATATACTCAAAATTGATATTTTCTTGAAATTAAGGAGTCTATGAAAGTCTGTTTAATTTATTGGGGAGTTGTTCGATGAATTGATTTTCCTGTTAACACAACTTATTAGGTAATAAGGAGCCCCATGTTAATGAGTGGTAACGCTCGTGGCCTTGTATTGAAAGCGTAACGGCTTCGTTTGTCGGTGGGGACATAAATGGTTCTGAGTCCATGTTAAACTGTAAGTACCGTTTTCAAGACGTCATGATCACGTGATGGAAGGCAATGACAAACCAGTATCGGTTCACAATGCCAATTGTCCTTATGTCACTTGGAAATGGGATTTGGTTTTTTAAGTGATTTGACAGTAAATTAAATAAAATTTACTTCATTGTAACTTCACCACGCGTGTTGTAATTAAATGTTTCATACAGTTAATAATCCACAATTGTACTTTATTTAAGTTAAATGCATTTAGGTAATCACGTTCAAATTAACGTATTGTTGACCCTATGGCATTTTGTTTGAAATGAATCTAACCGATGTTCAGCAAGGAACTATATTTAATTATAAAGTTTCCTTGCTTTCTGCTTCCAAAAATTAAAACATCATTCTTCTGAGTAGTAATATCTTACCAATAGCAAACTAATTGTGTTAAACTTATGCATAGGATACTGTTCCACTTCTAATTTCATCTTCATTTGAAATTTCAGCTAGACTTCTAGTCAAGTATTCCTAAAGGCCTTAAAATAAATTCAAATTCAAATTTGTAGTCAAATAATATTTTCGAAAAATGTATGGACGTTTCTTTGTATTGGTATTAGGAATGATTTACCAAAGACTAAATAACACATTTATCGGCTTGCAGTTTAATACAGATTTCCCTTAATTTTATTAAGGAATGCTTAAAACGAAAAGAATTTCATCTGAAACTACTGAACATAAAGTGTTTTTAATAAACATATTTCGTTGATGTTTCTAATTTTTTCGTTAGTCTTATTTTTTTCATGAAATGCTCCTTGATTTTAAGTTAAAACGTTGATACATGACTACCTTGAAGCAACGTTTGTCTCTTAGTTTTAGTAAGAATGCGAAGAGTAAAGAAGTAAATAAATTCTATAATGCAGACCAGGCTAAAACCTAAACCGACTCCAAAAATTCCTCCAACATTTCCTGCAACATAAACAAAACGCATGAATATATTGTTATTTTAAGCACTGTCCTTAAAAAAAAAAAATACATGATATATATAAAAATTATTATATTACTAACACAATGGCAAAATTTGTTGAAATCAATTAAACAATGTAGCACTATTGTGAGGATAAAAACAAACTAGAGTTCATTCATTACTGTAGTTTGGTGTTTGCTCTAAAATTATAGTTTCTTTCCTTGGAATTCCGAAACCCATGTTAAGCCATTACGTGATAGTAATCTCAAACTCATTACAAGCAAGCATTCGAACGGAGCCTATTGTTAATTATCGTGCAACATCCTTGTTTATTGTTATTTATCGTACTTCCGTTACTTCTGAAGTACTACTACATGAAAATGTAGCACTGGTAGGAAAAGGTTGATATTTCCAAATTGTATGATTTTCAGGATGGGCGTTTCAAATTTAGAAACTATCATAAATAATAGTTTGTTTAATCATAAGAGGATATTGTTTTTACTAGAGACGTGTTTATAACCAAGTATCATCGAGTGTTTAAGAAATTTTATGATGCATATGCACTAAGTAAATGAATTTTTAATAGTTTTGACTTATGAACGTCATGCATGGTAAATGAAAAAAAAAATATTGAGGGAAACCAGATTCTCTTCTAATGATTCATTTATCAACAATATGTACATAATGCTATTCCATCTAAACAAGGGAGCCATAAAGTAGCTCATTCGATGCGTATAATTTAATATTGAAAGCCACTGTCTCTGGAATATTGATAAATTAGTGGAGTTCTGGTACTTAGCGAAATTCCCGCTCGTAATTGTCCGGAATGCAGTATACCGTTTGTTGAGCTTTTCCATAATATGTTAGATATATTTCTATCTTCGGCTGCACAAGGGTTCCACGACGAAAGATAGCGCAGTTTAACAGTGGTACGTTGGGAATGGAACGTATGATAATGTCGAAAACGTATTTCCAGTTATAGGCTTCTTTCACACTGGGGTACCTACGTCTATCATGTCATCAGTGCCCTTATGCTTCAGCTAGACTACTTGAAATGATGGAGCAGTTTGTCCGTCTTTTATTAACTTTATCAAATATGGAAGATGCTGCGACGTTCAAGATTCATCTTCTTTGTTTCTCTATCTTGCCAAATGCCCTGTCAATTGTCACGAATGCTAGATAATAAAACTGAATATTAAATTTGTTGTTTGAAAGATGCTTGCAAAATGATTTCCCCCTCTGACATGTAAAGCGCTTTCTGCAAAAGTTGAAGAAGTATAAACGAACCATTTTGCGTCTTTTAAGTTTTACCGAGTCTTCTACAGACGTTGTATTTTCATGTAGTTGTAGGCATTTAGTTAATTCATTTTCAATACCAATACTGGAATTGACACTATCGTGAACATAAGCAAAGTCGGAGATGGCGATATGATGAACAGCAAGTCGTCTGTACGCCTTCCGCTTGGTACTTTAAAGTTACTTTCCGCAGACTTTTTGTTTTCAAACCAGTATTTCGGATGAAATAGTAGTCTGTTAACTCATTTAAGCGTTTTTGGTATTGTTGAGGTAGAAATTGGTAGAATAAAATTTAATGAATCGTTTTGAGATATCGTTTTGTGAATATTCTCTGATGTAGTATTAGTGAATGTACTAGATTGTGGTATTGGCGAATAGTTTTGGGGGTTCAGTAATATTATTAGATGTACTGGCTTGTGGTGTTTAAGATTGCTTAGTATTTATTCCTGTATGACTTTAACTTATAATATTATGTCTAACTGAGATTCAGGAACGTTTTTTTTTTAATTTGTTAACAATTAACATAATAAGGAGTGCGCCATCTTACCCGATTGCGTCGAGAGGAATGTTTAACCACAGACCTAACCAGACGATAACACTTCCTCAAATGTTAGCAACAACTACAGAAGTGTAAATAGCAATCTTCACAAATATTGCTTAGAAACTTTATTAATGAGATCTATGACGTGTACAAAATAATGATGATAAAAATATTTCGTTCAATTGATATTCCTTGAATGTTTAAAGTAGTTGTCTAATTTCAAGTTTGGTGCTTCAGGAAACACAACTCGCTACATTTTTCCTCTTATGTCTTCTCTTAAACTGTGATAGACAACAAAGGATTATCCCTTCTTCCCTAACCACGTGAGCCATCTGTCAACCTCCCACCCCATAGTTAAAAAGGATTTCGAAGTCAATCATCTTGGTTTATTAAGTGATGAAGGTTTAAAAACTTCTTAGTTTCATCAACTTGAAAAGAGCATTTAAGCCTTAGGCAACTACTCATTCTGTCCATCCGCCTATCGAAAACTTTCAACCTAGGAACTATTAGGGCTAGGACTGTGGTTAATCTGTCGTTGAGAAGGAAGGTCTCACTAAAACGAGTTCCGGGCCAATAAGATGATGACATTTTATATCTTAGGAACTGGTACTAGGCCTAGGAGTCGTTGGGACATTCTTGGCGAGAAGAGTTCAAACGCGTATGATTCATTCAGATCGTAAGGGTTGATCCCGAGTTCGTGGGACAACTAGGGATTTGGCAGTGTTCGAAAGGTCATTGCAAAGGTCTCTCCTCACATTTTGTACAACGGAATAATGATTATCTAAATAGGATGCTATCTGCTGCAGTCTGGCCATGATATATATGCACAGTCATCCTTCTAGGACGACCTCACTTGTTATTGTTTAGATAAACAATAATTTGAAACTTGTCTGCATCGTGGGAAGCCCAACATGTTTTTCCTTCATAATATAATCAATGACAAGATTAGATTCACTTCAATTTCACGTATCCATTCGGTACACATGCAGAGTAAATCTGTTTTGTATTCATTATCCGAGACTTTCCTTAATCCAAATGTCTTTCGTATTCACACTTGCATCAAAATTCAATCAACTTCCATCTAGAATTATATATTTCGTTCAGAGAGACATTCTTGGTCCACATTAAGCACTATGATATGTAAGAAAAATATAATTACTTCTATACATATTATTTAACTGACTTTCAATTTTTCTGTTAAATAATTAGTATTATTTTGTCATTGTTATTATAACCTGTCTATTATGATTATTCATTGTCACATTGGCATCTTAATGATTACTCACTGCAATGATTTCATATTTTATATCTTGCGTTGTTCATGTTTGAGTACAAAATCGTCAATGTACTCCACCTGAAAACATTAACATAAATAAATAGCAGTTTATTACCTTCTTGGCTCTTTCTTTGAATAATTTGGCATTTATGTGAGTTTAAGCAGGAAGTGTTAAGTTCTGTAAGAACAACCAGGATATGGTTCTTAAAAGTGTTGTTAATTTACACTTAGTTGCAATTTATTTGCTCGTTTTAGCGTCTCAGGTGGGCGCTAAGTGTGTAGGGTATAGGAAGTTATTAGTCAGGACTGTTCTTAAGGTACCATCACGGCATTTGCGTAAAGAAACTAAGAAGAAACTTAGAAAAACATCAGTGAGCGTAGTTAACTGTGTGGTTTCAGCTTGTGTACCTACTCATTGACGATTCTAAGTCCGTAACGTTAAAACGTGGTATAACTTCGAAAGTGGCGAGATCTCATGAAAATACGATGAAGGCGGCCAGTAAAGACCTGGTTGGAAAGTTACTCTGAAAAAGTCATGGGGCAATCAAAATTCAGAGGTTACTAGCTACAAAACCAATAGTGTTAGAAAAAATGGCTAAGTAGCGCATGAAAAGAATAACACCATGTGATTAAAAAAATGCACACACGAAACCTGCGTCAAGTTTGCGCTAAGACGTCCCATAAAAATGGGTAGTTGCTAAGACCAAGAACAGAAGGGACGTGTGAAGTTTATGCGCATGGAAGCATGGGTGTGTGCGAAAGAAATGCGGTGAACGTATTCTAGGCACTTCGTTGAACAAGATAAGTGTGCGGAACAGCGAGAACAAGATGTAACGATCCCAAATGCTCGGTGAGGTGGAATGACAACGACGACAACTTTACCGAACGTACAAAATATACACTGATAATGAGAGGGTGGAGTGGGCAATGTGGAAGTCAGAAATAGTCAGAAAAGGCATATGCAGAATGAGAATAACGTAGACAGTACCATACAGCGTCTCGAATGACAGCGATCGGTGGGTCGAAAGTTGAGCGGGCCATCTTAATACTGTGCCTTACGTGAGTATTCCCAGTCACCAGCAGTGATTGCTGGAATGGTACAGGAAAGGGAAGACCAGAGCAGCCACTATACTCACAGCCATGCTTCAGACACGACCAAGGGATTAAAGAAGCATGCGTGTCGTGCTAAAGCTTTAAACTGCTAAGTCAACGAATTGCTATTAAAGACCTAACGAGACGGCGAGGTTTAAAGATAAATCTAATTTATTTCGAATTCTTATAATTTAACTTTCAATCTAGAACTATTTGAATCTTCAACACTGAAAAACAATTAGGCTAAATTTTGTGTTTTGTGGTTAATTTTCAGGGGTTCGAAATTTATTATTTCTTAACAAATGTCATTATTTTGCGTGGATTAAAAATTTGTTTGAATACCTATATTAATAAATACTGCAATTGTTAAAAATTCGAAATTTCCAGGACTTCTGCGTTTTAAAGTTTTTTGGTAAATTTTCCTTTACAAAAGTCCTGCAATTTTTATAAAATTACCTTTTGATAATTTTGATCTTTTTGATAATTTTTGAACTTTTTGATAATTTTGCAGTTTTCAGCGATAAGGTCGCTTCATAAATTAAATACTTCTTATAATGAATCACATCTCAGAACATACCTTAATGAATAAAACTAGAGGGGAGAAGGGTTCGAGACTTAAAGTTCCGAGAACAGAAGCCTTTTAAAGAAGTTTCAAAACTCTTCTAATTTTAAATTATTGACAGCTCTTGTTCCTTGAGTGATGACCGACTTAAACCAAGTTAAATTAAGAAGTTATATTACCACAAATTAATGTAAAGTATTAACCTTCAAATGACCAAGCACAAAGTTTATGGTACATGTTCAAGTGAGGAACTCACGTTATACAATAAATGTAGTTTATTTCATACGTTTCTGTTGCATTACTTACACAAAACTATAAGATACGTTTTTTTCTATAAGTTAATCGAATTTTTGAGATGTGGTTAAGACTGACATTTTATTTAAAATTGTCCCTACCAATACTTTTAAAGTATGTTTGTTATTAATGTTATCTGTTAAATCATGTTACATTTCTTTTCTTTTTTGGTTTTGCGTCTTATTCAGTAAAGCTGAACATCGAGAAGTATGATTCATACTTCTACATTTGGAGCAGCAAACCATCCCTATTGTCGTGCTACAAGTCCGTATGACGCAATGTAAAATAGATTTCACCAAATAATATATCCATAGCATCAGGTATAAGGGAAGGGAAAGTTAAAGCAAATCTGAACGGATATGCTAATAACTAGAAAGCACTTGGCTAAGCTGTAAACAACAAAAAAGCGTGGACCGAAGGTGTGGTCTATTTTGTCAGCGAAATAGCTCGTATGAGCGAGAACAGATACCACCAACCAGTCATCCCAGCTGTTTGAAGAAGTTTCGGTTTGGGAATAAACGCCTTCACTCTCCACTGCTCTTCCGCCGACTGTTAAGTAATAGGATGGAGTGAAAATGCTGTGTGGACATGTTTTAGTGCTGCACATTTTAAGAAAAAGTTTATTTTATAACATTCAACAATAATGACAGTCATTCGTAGTATTTATCTGTGTTGTGGGATGTAAAACGAGCAAACTGTTTTTGTGGTGCAATTATTTGATTTGAATAAAAAGTCCAGAACTTTCGACGATGTTCGAAGTCGGTCCCCCAATTGGTTATTTTGTCTTTGTGTGAGGAGGAAGGGGGGAGACTAACGGACATAAACGGATCGCAGTGAGGTGGGTATGTATGTGACATAACTGGACACAGTGCTTTGAAAGGATTAACCACGTTTGTTACATCTTTCGCTACAGTGATTTTGAAGCATGAATCACGTTATTAGAAGTAAAGTCGAAGTCAGTTTTATTCAACGGAGAGACGACGAAATTGATTAACATTCATCCAGTCATAGTGGGACGACTATGAATAGCAATATAATTCAGTACACAAAATGAATACTGAAATTGCGTCAGTTCATGTATTATACAGTTCGAGAAAATATTTTATTCCCTGGAATTCTGATTTTTTCCAAGTGTCATGCATAACTGTGCGAATCCATTAACTACCGTTCGTGTATATGAACATTCGGTCGTGTTTGTTCCTCGTAATCAGTGTTTCCTGAAATGTCTAGTGCACTTAATTTCTTATTTTCTTTTGCAAATTCATCTTCAGCAGAGTGAAAAGTAATCATAAAAATAAAAAGCCTATTACACGCAGTGGTCTTAATTGCAAATAAATAAGTGTTGCAGTGTTATGTTTTTGTGTATGAAAGTGTTATTACAAATCTGCGTCAACGGTGTTTATTGCGTATAGTTTGTTAAATATAACTCCTCAGTGCATGTGCATGCTAGGTTAATATTTGTTGTGATTGGATATATATATATATATATATATATATATATATCGGGACGGGCGTAAGCCATAGTGCTGTTACCGTCCATACAATTAATTTTATTTCATCTTATATATATATATATATATATATATATATATGGCTTAGTCACGGTACCATTCTTTGGTCAAGGGAGTGTGTTGTCCACGAGAGATGCATGTGGTTTGGTGTACAATGGCATGAAATACCATAGGCCAGCTGACATATGTGCGGTATAGATAAGAGTAGAAAATTGATTGATGAAGTTGTGCGCCTTGTTCCTTTTTGGCTACGCATTCGAGGCAGGCTGGGAATGTTATTTATGCAAACCTGGAAATCTAACATAGAGTGGAAATGATCTTGTTGGTGTGTTTATTTGCGGGCGGAATTACGGCGGGCACGTGAGAGGACGAAACCAGTTGGATCTTTGCCACATTCAGTTTTTGCACTTCAATTTTCGGACGCTATTTTTTTTATATATATGGTGCAGATTATCCCGCGTTCTCATTTGTATAGCGAACGCACTCTAATCTTAATTTTTTCACACGTCACAATACCGCTCCATGTAAAAATGTCCACGCTTCTTGCCGAACCACGGGACTTTGAAAAAAAAAGCCTGTTCGTATATGTTTATGCAGTGTTTGATTTTTAATGTGTGTATGAACGTAAGCGACAGCATGCAATAAGTTTTAGTTTGTGTTATGCCAGTTGTCACAAGACCAATGTCGGCAACACAGCAAACCGACGCGATGTTTGGAAGTAGCGAAATTAGTTTCGGCGAAACGGAGGTTTTTACGTTAAAAATATATGGACATCTGGCAGCAGGACAAAGCGGAGCGAGAAGAAAGGGAACGTGAACATGAAGAAAGGGAGCAGCAAGAAAGGTTAGAAAGGCACAGAAAAGAAGGTGGAAGAGCCCACTGTTAGAATATAATTTGTCCCAGATACAAACAAGCATCGAAGGCGTTGGTGAAGATGTCGCACAAGTCAGACAGGAAGTAGATAGGTGCAAAAATCCGTTGATGGTACGAAGAAAGAAGTTGGTCAAGCTATCAACAATCTCACGTCCAGAATTATCGGCGTTGAGGAACACCTTGTTGAACAAAATGTGCATTAGCGGAATTTTCTGTCCGTATACAGGAGGCAGAAGGACATTTTCTCGCCTACCAGTCTGTGCAAAGTGAACACCATACGCGCTTAGCGGATTTGGAACGTGATGTATATTGTGTAGTAGGAACTAATGAAATACTAGTTCGACAGGTCGAAAATTGCCAATCCATTACGGGGCAAGTTTTAGAAGAAGTCAGTAGTTTGGGTGCACAACAAACGCTTGCCAATGAATAATTATCTGAAAGTATTAGTCAGTGTAGATGTTCAGTTCGTAGCCACGTTAAGTTGTGTAGTAAGCGGTACGCCACTCATCGATGAAGACCTCAATGTCATTCAAGGTAAGATCTCACAGATGAAGCAGGACAAATATATTTTAGAGCATCATCCATTGCAATCCAGTGTCCAATCCATTCACAAGAAGTTTCCGTCTGAAAGTGACATCGGTTATGGTTCAACTGAAGAGGAACATGTTAGGAAAAATAGACGTTCACCGAAATACCATCGCAGATCAAGTTCGTCGTCAAGCCAGTCCGATGATGGTTTTCATCCATATGTTAGGTCAGAAGCACAGGTCAGTCGCGAAAGTCAACGTAACCGTCGAGTCGATTACAGCTATAGAGTCAAGTCAGCGATACAGCGATACAAGCTACTCGTCGAATGCTTATGAAGAAACACGGCAGGAGAGAACACATACCCGAAGTACCAAGGGTAATTTGAATGATCTCAAGGAATTTTCAAGATTCTCCGCTGAACAGCAACACACAAGTGCGAAAAGTTTTATATACCGTTTTGAAAGGGAAGTTAAATTATCCAAGATCCACAAATCGCAGTGGCTTAGCATTATAGAATTTCTCTTGGATAGTTCAATTAAAGCCTGGTTTTATACCCACCACATGCGCTTCACCTCGTACAAATATTTAAAGAAGCAATTCTTAAATAAATACCATAGTGAAACTTATATGTCATACAAGCTTCTCCGATTGCAAACG
>JAGDQP010038652.1:0-15052 GCA_022664845.1 Lepisma saccharinum
CATACATACCCTATTTAGTTATTTTAATTTCAATTATTTTTTTAGTATGAACTTAGCCCGTAAATTTTAGAAGGGGTGTACAGGTGGTCTCAAACACCCCTGTATAGATATTGGTGGATGCAAGCTGCGTGTTTGCATACATCTTCTCACTCAATCCTCTGAATTTACCTTAACAATGTGCGATTCAACTAAGAATAAAATGGGGAAGGGAGAACACACATACAAATGTTTCCAACAGGTTGCCTTCATTAAAACGAGTTCTAACAATATTGGATCAACCATTGGGTTTGTTTTTGTAATTGATGCTTTGAAAGGATATGTGAAAAAGAGTTGGAAAATGCTTTTTTTTTTAAATGAGAATGAAAAGAACAAACGTTGCATGCCATATGCAATAAACCACATTAAAATCCCATAAAGAAATGATAACACAGATTACAGAACATGAGGTTACAGCATTCATTATCAGCTTCAATTTACACATATTTTATATTAAAAAAAAAAATGAATGCATATGGTGTACTAACTCCCACAAATAGCTCCCTATTAGCTTCCGTTAAAAAACCTATTCTGCTATGCTTTTGCTCCTCTGCTATTCTTTTGTAAAAAAAAAAAAAAAAAAAAAAGAAATCTTTTTTTTATTTTATAAATTTTCTCCGTAAATTAATGAAGTTTTTCTTGAAATACAGCAGATGTATTTGCGATAAATTTCCTTGTTAAAACAATTACATCATATCCTGTATTTGTTAGACGACTCACAACATATACCGTTTTCTGAAGAGATTTATCAAAAATGATTTTTATCTTGTTTTCATTCTGTTCACCAATTTTATGAAAATAAAAAAAGGAGACTGAATTATGTTTCGGCTATAGAAAAAATGTTCTGTATTATTGTTTCCTATATCAGACACTTGTAAATATAAATAAAATTGAAAATTTATACATCTGTCTATCTCTCCGTATGCTTGTAAGCTACTTATACAAACCTACATGCATCTACTGACTTCCAAGAGGTATTCCGGACCAAGTATTGTGGCCCAGTTGCCAGTATTACAACCTTTTTTCAATTGTTTCTTCAAATTGATTCAGTACCGTTGGACGTATCAGCAGCAAACTTGATATAAAACACTATTCAATGCAACGCATTCCCAAACATTTCAATTATCAGTGTTACTAACCTATTTCAAAATTCAATTAATACAAATGTCTTTATTTATATAAATATACACGCGTATAAACACCAAATTTTGTACACATGTTCATTATGTAATGCGACAGGTCATAGAGGTACTCAGTACTCCACTGCTGTCAGTGTTACCAACCAAATTTAAAAACAAATATTTCAAATTACTTCCATATCGTATCCATAGAAAACTTGGAATTTAGCTACTAGGACAGGTCATAGGGGCAGTTCGGACACCCCAGGCCCCGCTGTTGTCAGTATTGCCAACCAAAAATATATTTAATATTGCTTCCATACTGTTCTCCATATCCGCAAAAAACTTAGCGTATAGGTACTGGGTCTGGTTATAGAGATGCTCCGGCACCCCAGGTTTGGTTGCTGTCATTGTTGCCATCTATTTAAAAATAATAATATGGCTATTACAAATTGCTTCCATATCGTTGGATCTACACGCACCAAACTTGGAATTTTGATACTAAGATTGTCAGCGTTGGCAACCAATTTTTAAAACTTGCATCAACGGGTTGGTACATCAGCTAGACTTATATATAAAATATGAACGTTTCTCTGTCTACGAAGGCTGAAAGTTAGAGCTTTTCTAAAGATCGGTATCAAGAGAAATTTCCATGGCTATTACCATCGTTTCCCGTTTACCTTTCTCCAAATGATGCAATCTGTTTCCCACACCAGACGGGTATTCTGCAATGATGTCAAATAGACATGCCTGGAAAGACATATTTTGATCATAAAGCAGTTCCAAAATAGGTATAGTATCTACAGAGTTTGCATATTTTTAGGGCAAAATAATTTTATTGGGATGCCAACTTGTACCTCACAAGAGTGTATACTTTCATTGTGGTGCAGAAATGAAGTCTTTCTCTCTTATGTCAAGAAGCGAAATTCTGAGAAATTGATAATAAAAACAGTGGACAGGAACAGTTGACCTTAAAACAATACTTAGAGCGGATTATGCTCTCTTGCTCTGTGAACAAAAGGGCATATGCTCCCATTATTGGGTTTTTGGAGTCTTTTTCTCCATTAATCAACAGTTGTGCTTCTCCACAAAACATGTCTTTCTGTTGAAATATGGCCTTACAATGCTCTAAACGGGAAACGGGAAAATGCGTACATGGAGATGAGAATAAAATATACTCAAAAATGTTTAGAATGATGCTGTGATTGTTACCTTTGATGCCACCCACACTGCGGAGGAGTGAATTTCCAAAAAATATATATCAGTGGGTAGTGCAAGTGATCTCAGTGCCAAGCATTTGGTTAAGCGTTGATTTCCAGCTCGGTGTGAAGGGAGAACCGGATAGTATCCGCTAGCTTCGTTGATTTCCTAGGAAGAATACTGGTAATGAAACAGTTATGTTTACTCAAACACATGGAACATTAATCTCAGAAGTCACCTTCGCAAAAGCGAAAAATGAGAAGAAAAATCGAAGTGAAAATCACTCATGAGAAAGCAAAGCAGGCGCTCACAATTAATGCATCAACCAATCACACAATGGTAGAGATAAGGCAAGTGTCGTGTAAAATAACAGTTTGCAATCAGAGACAAAGACGCAACAGATGTTCCAGGTTGGATAAGTGGAGTGTCCCCTTTCACGATTAACTCACGGATCACGTACCATGCCGGAGAAGTGAAAAATATTACGACATTCCGAAATAGGATGCTGTTATTCGGGACCAACGATGAGAAACCTTTAGAGAAGCTTTAGAAGATGACGTGAAACGATACTGTTCAAATCAAGTTGAGCTCGTCTCAGGAAGTTCAAATATCTTATTGGAATCAACTCAATTTTATTGAAGAAAAGACCAAAACTTAGCTCGTTAACCAACATCTTGATGTACAACGCATCAATAGGAGAAAGGCTGGTAAGCTCAAACCTACTAAGTCTATTATTTTTAAGATTTGTTATCCTCGAACTTCCCAAGAATGCGAATTCAAGTTTCATTGTCCTAGCTTATATATCAAGTCCACTTCGATATTTTAAATGTTAACGTTATTGTCACATCAACACTTCATGTATGTTGTTTTGTGCAAATTGCAGAACTTCCATCCATAGTGGGGGCTTTTCCTCCTCATTGAATCCATTTGTAAATGGCAAGGGTAATCATGACCTCATCGATCATTTTCTTACTTTCAAAGAGGGGAACTAGTGGTAGTAGAGTAGATCTCTGCTACTGGTTCTAAATGGCGAGTTCAAGTCATCAAAATTATTGATTTTATTTATTCGAAGTTTCTTTACTTCACTAGCAACCTGCAAACGGTTGCTCTTCGTGTCTACTTTGAACAGTAACTCACTGCTGAATTTACACATTATAAGGGAAGAAGGATATACACTTATTGATCTCGTACAATCAATTCTGTTATCATCTTTTCTTGCACTAATCGACGCGATAGAATTGAAACTTTTATCGTTGCCTCAAATTTTGCTTAATTAAATACTAACACTAATACAAATTTTAGTTTATGAAGTAACACTTATTCCTCATTGACCTAGCTCTCACTAGCCCAGTTAGCATGCGTGCTGGGTACGTGATATGTGTAGCAATGGCTTCGTTCAAAATACTTTACAGTATTTTAACTTATGTCAGACATGAAAGAAATTACGACATTAGCATCTCACTCAAAAGTGGCAATTGAAAGATTTAAGAAAATAGAATCTAAAACTTAATTGCAAAATTTTGCAAGCTACTAGACCTTTCATACCACAGGCTGGTGAAAGTCACGTCGGTATTCTGTCCCTTGGTGGAACGATCAACTCGAGGAAGCGCGAACACGACGTAATCGCACTTATGTTCAACTGTCATTCTACAAAGACAAATTAGAATGCAGTTCGACAGAAGGAAGTTCATGTTCGACGTCTTATGAAGGGCTTCCAGGCAAAGGGGTTAAAGCGACATTGAAAAATATATATAAATAAAAGAGGAACACATGGGACAAGAATATTAATATTTATACAAAGATGTTTGGAGAGCAATTGTCGTTCAGAGCCCCTGACTATTGTTTAGAACGTAGCTCTATATTATAACAACGCTTCATTCGCAGATCGTTAAGCTCCTAAGAGGAGTCCTTGAAACCATATCTAGTTCGTAACACCAAATTTCTGGTTTAGTCATGGTCAAGTGCCATTCAGGAATCATTCCACTTTGATTTCACTTTGAAAGTACGGATCATCATAATCTCAGTTGGATCTTGAAGATGCCTTCTCAGGAAGCGTAGAACACATTCTCGGATTGAATAGATACATTACGAAATGCTGTGACACCTTCTATGCCAAGGTAAAGGTTTTTTGATAAGCATTTATAATAAAACCTGGATCTGATAGCTTTCCTGATTGGTGTGGAGAACCTATAGTACTCCTCAATCTGAAGCCAGATTAACTAGCCCGCACGACCTATATCCCACTGACTTTACAAGTTACGCATGCAAGTTCTTTGAGAAAATGGTGACTCGTCGTCTAATGTGAAAAGCCACAACTATTCTTCCAACGATCAATTAGGATTCGGACGGTACTGACAGACGAAAGTCGATACTCCTGTTTGAATAAGTGATTCAAAATACGTTCCTCCATAATGGATACATCGTAACTGTGTTTGGTTTACACAAGATTTATGATATCACCAAGACGATTTACGTTAACTTTGTGCCGGGAGCGGCACATGGCGTTTTATTTTATTTTCTAAATTGACGTAACTTTTGTTTGCATGTTGATGATTGTATCTCGGAGCATTACCTACAGAAGACTGAAATCAAGGAAGTGTGTCTTAGTGTTACAGTGAATTATGTTATATATCCTGATTTTTTTATATCCACAATCTGACAAATTGTCTGGCATAAGTCCAGAAATATGAATTTCTCTGTTGACAGACCCAACATACTCTTAACCGTCATCCTGAATTGTCACAACAAACTGATTATCATCTACAAAATCAGAGTTTAAGTGCCCATTTCTGTCGAACGCGTCTGAGTCCAAGTACATTTCTAGATAAACGACAGCTCCTGTTTGTAGATGAGATACGTCACCTTGGCTTAATACCTGAAACGAAGTTAATGTACTGGGTCCAAGTACATTTCTTGGTAAACGATAACTCCCGTTTATAGATTAGGTACGTCATCTTGGCTTTATAGCAGAGACGAAGTTAATGTACTGGGTCCACGTACATTTATTGGTAAACGACGAATGCCGTTTATAGTTGAGGTACGTCACCTTGGCTTAGTATCTGAGATGAAGTTAATGGACTAGCTCCAGGTTCCAGGTACATTTCTCGGTAAACGACAACTCCCGTTTATAGATGAGGTACGTCACCTTTGGCTTAGTACCTGAGACGAAGTTAAACTGGCACCGCCTCATTTGTAAAATTAATATCAACAGTTTTGAGAGTTCTGAATTTGTTGGAGGTTTTAACTTATCTCTGTTGGGGTACTGACTGTGTGACCATTCTGCGATACACACACGAAAGGTTAAGAGCTATCAATGTTAATCCATATTGTTCTATATAAACCATGTAATCTTTTTTTTAACCAGCTTCTTCTTTTGTTGCTATTACTAAAACCAAACTTTTTTCGAATACTCCGCTTGTCTTTCGAAACGGTACACGATGAAGTAAAAATAAAACGGAAAGGGGAGCAGAAAGAGGACAAAAGAAAAAGACAGACATGTAAAAAAAGAAAGGAACTCAATATATTAAAATGGAAATACAAGCTTTTGTAGGACCCACAACTTCATTAGCCGAGTCAGAAGTTAGAAAATTAACCTTCAGGGAGAAACTCAGAAAGAGGGTGGTGTGGTGGTTGGTTGTAAAGTGGGGGAGTGAGTGTCGACCATAAGGCTTGATAGTATATAAAAGAAAACGAAACGAGTAAAACTATATATACAGAGAGAAAGAGAGGGGACTGGGGTAAAATGGTAAGCGGGGCAGGAGGTAATGGTGGATCATAGAAGAACGTAGCAACGAGGATAAACTGGGGGAGAAAATGAGAATGCTATCATGGATGTCACGAGGGATGAGGAAAAAAAACTGAAAGTTAAACTAATCAGAGAAAAAGTTTTCTTTCAGGTAAGGGATGAGACAGTACAGAGCGCGGAGAGATAAAAGTGCAAGAAGCTTAGCCAACTAAAAAAAGGACATCATTCCGGTCTTTCCTGTTCCTCCCTCCTCCTTGTTAATGTTTGGTTGTTTGTAGAAAGTTACAACAGAAACATTTAACTAATTTCCAGCTTATTCATTCCATTTAGTTAATTTGCAATCCATGTACGAAATGTCCAGCTAACAGTCAGAGAGAGAGACCTAAGATATTAGACTTATTTCAAACTTCATAACCAAACCATAAAGTAGGGCCTATGTGTCAATTGAGTGGGAGGGAATTGGTCCTTTTTGTTTTGTGTTCAGTGTTTCCCCCAAAAAACGCTGTTTGTACTTAAAAGAATAAAACTTGATGTTTAACCAAGATACATTCATAAATTGGATGAAATTAACAAAAACTATATTTTGGTTGGACATTCATAATCATAGGAAAAACTTCAGCTAGGAGTGATGTTCGGAGTAATTTTGTTCATATAGAGGGTTGACGTTCATTCGATAGATGCGCATGTATACGGTTAATAATACACGGTAACCCTTCTCTTTGTGAAGACATTGGACAAACAAGAGAATGTTGCACAAGACAGTTTAAAGTTACCATCCTCAATTAAAGTACCACGCAGAAAAAAAATGTTTGTGGACAACAAAAGAATTTTCAAATTATTATTATTACTGAACTGCACGTTTGACGATAAATAATCTCACTAACATGTTTCTTCGCATGCTACGCCAATAAGCTGCATACCAAATACATTCTAAAACATCGAACAGGTTCCGTATAGTAACATTCTTGTTTAATCCGTGTACACACACACTCAAAAAAAACAACCTTTATTTGTTTTTCAAACACTTTTATTTCCACAGGGGTGTCCGGTTCCAAAATACTGAGACTTATTCTTACACAGAATTGTTATGCTTCTTTTCACTGCTAACACAGTTCGATTAAACAAAATTTGAGCTACTCCTATTAATGGCTAAAAGTTAACCAAATGGTTGAAAGTTAATGGTGAAGTTACTTCTGTTAATGGCTGAAAGTTAATGGTAGAGCTACACCTGTTAATGGCGGAGTTAGTCCTGTTGATGGCTGAAAGTTAATGGCAGAGCTACACCTGTTAATGGCGGAGTTAGTCCTGTTAATGGTTTAAAGCTAATAGAGTTATTCCTGTTAATGGCGGATTTACTCCTGTTAATGGCTGAAAGTTAACCAAATCATGATTTGAACCTTTATGTCAGGAAGGTTTTTTTTTCATAAAATGACAGAATAATAAAACGATATTAATATGCAACGTAAAATTAATTATATTATTAAACTATATATGCTTTAAACGAAGTTTCAAAAGATGTTCTGAAAACGATAAATTTCCAAAACGAGAATGTTAAACTCTTATGGTATTCAGTTTGCAACTTTCTACATAGGAAGTGCTTTACATTCTTCTCCCTCCTCCAAATACGGAGGAGAGAGAAGAATGTAAAGCCCTTCCTATCAATTCCATATTCTAGCTATATACGTAGTTGTCAAGAAAGAGAAATGGCCTTCATCCTCAACGACTGGAACGGAGACGGAACCCAGGACTTCTTGCTCATCTGTACCAGAACACACACTCATGGCAGTTGTGGAGAGGGTGCGGGAAGCACACCTATGCTCTTTATATGACACTAGCAAGCTCTGGTTATACTCGATTGTTGAATGTGATTAATTTAATGAGAATTAGTTGCGAATTACTCAGTTATTATTGTTTTAAAGTTTTATTGAATGTTTTAGTATCAGAAATATGATTTGACGTATATTTCAAATTATGGTTAGCGTTTGCGTAATTGAGCTAATTTGAGAGTCCACCCAGAGATGGCGTTACTATTCTTTGTCTTGTGAAATGGAAAGTGTACAGAAAAATTGTTTATGAATTTATGGTTTTAAGTATTGTTTAACGGCACAGTTGTGTAGCCAATTGAGTAATAATTTGCAAATGGTGAGATCAAAGATTTATACGGTTTATTCAACTGTAGTTAAGTAAAGGCATAATAAGTTAATGATCCATTGTTTATAAAAGGCCATGTCAAGGTTTTTCATGTAGAGGAAATGTATATTGTCTTTTTTTTTAACATTCTGAATAAATACTTGAAATTTAATTTAGTGTTTTATTTTTTATGTGTTAAGGAGACGCTATTATTAACGCCTAGGTCTGCTACAAAACACCGCGCCGTTTCATAATAGTTTGGCTCTACAAGATTAGGTTGTGAGCTGAGTAGCCCACACTGCGGGAGCAGCTTCCTGTGTTTGCGTTTGGTAGATGCTGGAAACATTCAGAAAAGAACCCCATTCGCCTTGAGAACAAAGCTAGTCAAAGATCTTCATAGTAATTACCAGCGCTGTGTCAAATTCAAGACGCACAGCAGCAACTGTTATAGAACCATTTCAGTACAGCGCCGAGTTGAAGTATTCTCTAAGTATAAACCAGTAAAAGTCCCGTAACAGGTATGGCGTCCATACGAGAGGGCATGAATACAAGCATCTCCAATAATTCAGAATCAGCACTGTCACAACAGAGGTCTTTGGAAGTGTCAGAAGGAATACAAGGTTTGTGGAAGAAATTCAGAATCAAGAAGGAAGTAAAACCTATCAACTGGATGAGCAGTGTACAAAGTTACTGATGGATTTAGTCAAGAAATGGTGGGAAGAAAATGAAAAGGCGAAAAGAAAGGAAAATTGTCGAAGAAAAGGAAAAGGAAGAAAGGAGAAAGGCCGAAGAAAAAGAAAAAAGAGGAAAGGAAAAGAACCAGAAAAGGAGAAGGAAGAAAGGAGAAGAGCAAAGGAGAAAAGATTCAATCCGACAATAAATAGACTAGAAGGTAAAGTAGATGGCAACAAAGAATGTCTTCAACAACAGCTGCTGGTAGATCGGAACGAGATTGATCAATTGAAACATCAATTCCAAGATTATTACAGAGAAAGTAAGAAAAATACGGATATCTGCATTTCACAGAAATAATACAAGAACAAAGACAGCAAACGGTAGAGTTGAAGCAAGATGTGGAAGATTTAAAACTAAAGGTCTCTTCGAAATGGAAAAAAAGAACTTTGTCAGAGAGGAGAGTTGAGGTTTTGTTACCAAATGAGAAGAAAGAATACCTTATTGGAGAACATGGAGAAGATGGTAGTTTAGTGTCTGTGTACGAAGAAGAATCTGGTGAATTAACCACTAGAAGAGCAGAACAATGTGTAGAGGATCGCTGTAAGGAAACGGAGAGTGCTTTTTCAATGGAAGGAGGATGTTCATTACCGATCAAGTATTACGAAGTGATATGGAAAGATCGATTCATAGAGGAATTGTTGCAACAAATGTCAATTGTTTCAGGGAGAGAACCATAGTTGAAGGAAATCGAAAGGATTCCACGATGGAGAAGTGATATCACGCAGAAGAGTCCAACAGCTTATTTGCGTGAACTGTGTTTTATCCTAAATTAAGTTGGATGCAAGAAGCAGATTAAATCTAATTCAGAATGCGATGTTGGAGCAAAAGAAAAATATGGCAGCAAAGAAATAATAGAAGAGCAAAAGAAACGTTTAAAGAAAATACCAATCAAGTGGGATACCATTCAAAGTCTTGAAAAACAAGTCTATTTGTTAATTGATAAAGTTAGAAAGATATGTGAATTGATGTCGGATCAAAATATAATGGAGAGTATAATAAGTATGTTACCGGTTGAAATGCAAAAGAACTCGTCTGTGATGGAGACGGAAAAGTTAGATACTTTGTTGAGGTATATGCATCGCTTAAACAAGATTAATGTGGATCGTACCGAGATGAAGGAAAAGGAAATACATACAAATGCACGTGGGCGTAAATTATGAAAATCGCAATTTTCGTGAAAATAGGTATCGAAATACATATAACAGACAGTATAATAGCAATTATAACGGGTTTATAAATAAAAATAACAGAAATTATACCGATGGCAACGAAGTACAACGATGGGAAAGAATCAAAATAATGTTTGTACAATGGAAAGAGCTGATCAAAAAATTATTAATGGAGTTAATATAATGAGAGGTGGTGGTGATGAAATGCCAAGAAGACAAGGTAATCAGAGTCAGAATCCCATGATAGTAGAAGATGTTTGACAGAAACATGTGATATATCGAGTAGAACTATTAATCAAACTTTAAACGAGATGGGAGGATGATAGAACAGACCTATCTTTCATCCAAGAAACAAGAGAAGTCTTTAGAATGTAAGTTAAATAATGATGTAAACAATGATGATTTTAAAAAAACTGAAGTCTCACTTGAAGAAATAAAAAAAAGTAGCAGGAATCGAATCTTTAGATGATCAGTCAAAATCTAAATTACTACAAGTTTTGTTAAAGTAGAAAAGTGTGTTCAATGAAAGACCCGGTTGTCATCGGAATCTTGTATATTATATTCAAACTAAAGATAATGTACAAAATTGATGCAAAACAATATTCCATTCCTTAAAACAAAAGAGAGGAAGTAAAAGAAGAATTAACGAGATGGAAACGGTGGGATGTAATCGAAATTTCCGATAGTCCTTTTAACAACCCATTACATGTAGTTACAAAGGCGGATGGTACAGTCCATCCAGTACTAGATATAAGGAGCTTAAATAGATATGTGGTAAGTCCATAAAAGTCAGATAGAAGATGTCATAGAGTTACTTAGAAGTTATTCAGGCATTATTTACAAAATTAGATTTGTCTTGGGTGTATTTTCAGGTTTTACTATCTAAACGAGGTAGTCCTTTGACTGCGTTTCGGTCTGGTCATCAGAAATTCCATTTTAAAAGATTACCGTTTGGTCTAGTTAGTTCAGTGGCCGTTTTCATTAACATGATGAATACATTATTTGGATTAGAAACCGATAATTAGCTTAAATTATATGTAGATTATATTTGTTGTCACACTGTAACTTTCGTAGAACATTTGGAGAAACTTGAAAACATATGGAAAACGCTGCAAACTTATGGATTGACCTTGAAATTACGTAAGTGTAAATTTGGATTAACCAAAATTACGTTTTTGGAACTTAATAATCGATGGCCAAATTATTACTGTTGATTCAAAGAAAAACGAACCAATTGCACAATATCCACAACCACAGAAGAAGAAATAACTGCAAAGGTGCATTGGTTTCTGCAATTGGCATAAGAAATTTGTGAATCAATATACAATCATTATGGCTCCATTATATATAGTTTGTTGCGAAAGGGTGATAAATGGAATTGGTTAAGCCAACAGGAACAAGTTTTTCAATCCATAAAGAAAATATTGACGGAAATACCTACGTTGGTACAGCCAAACTTTGCAGAACAATTCTATTTAGTTGTAGATGTTTCTTCAATCGGAATCGGAGGATATTTGGGACAAAGTCCATGAGAGTGTAAACAAGTTTTGCAGTATGCCAGCCGAATATTAAAGGACTCTGAAAGACAATATTCAACGACGGAGAAAGAGTGTTTGAGTATAGTAAATTTTTATTGAGAAATTTTCACAGTTTTTGAAAGGGAGACAGTTTTTAGTATACACGGATCATCACTGTTTGGCTTGGTTAAATGAACATAAACAATGGAGCAACAGAATATTTAGGTGGGCATTAAGGATGCAGGAGTACGATTTTGAGGTAGCATACTTACCAGGAAAGCACAATAAAATTGCCGATGCGTTGAGCTGAGCACCAGCGAATTATATATATGAAATGCATTATGTTGGTACATATGACACTAATTTGGCGAGTTTAAATTTAAGATATGAACAAGATGAAAATTTTAAGAAATTTATTGAAGAGGCACAATTCAGAGTTTAATTGGCTGTTGGTTAGTCGAATCCCCCCCTAGTACCGTAAGGGATAAGCAGTACACCCTGGATTAAATTACTTTGAGAGCCCAGAAGAAATAAAAGTGACCTACTAACGTTACGGTGACCATATTTTCTCAGTCCAAATTCGGAACAGGGCTTACCGAGATATAATTGCACCCCCACCCCAATACTATTTGCTGGTGGATTGAGGGTCGACTGAAGAAAACCTTCTGTTGAGGCCAGCTTGAAAGTTATCTAGACTTTTAAAAAAATACTTTAAGCTAATAAAAGGTATAAACTTTAGAGCTTTAAAATCAGTAGAAACTTGATCATTGAAAATAAATAATAATCTTTAATACATTTTATAAGTAATGTTCGATCCCTGAATAGTGTATAAAGATAGAACACTATTTTTATTTAATATTTCTCCAAAACGCTTTAGATTACAATAAATCAACCGTTACCAAAACAAATTTGTTGTCCACCAAAACAAATTTATTTTCCATAATTTTTACTTTTTTGTCAATATTTGGTTTAAATAAAAGAAAACAGGATTTCTTTTCAATTGTGTCAAAAACATGAAATTATGGCATGGGTAATAATCATTTTATATGGAGCGTGTATTATTATTATTATTTTGAAAAATTGTCTTTTGACGTATGTGCAAAGTTTATTCTCCCGGAGTTGTCAATATTGATTTTGTTCCTTTTTTCATACATTTCTGTCCAAGGTTCGGAATTATTCATTTGAATAATTAACATGGCTTTCCCACATTCGACTGTTAATGATGGCTTCTCTTATCTCCAGAAATGAAAAATTATTGAAAGTTACCCCTCTATGGAAGCATTTACCCTAAGATGTGACTGTACAGAGTCATACATTTCTATATTGGGACAGTTATTAGGTTTTGCCCACTGTGCGAAGAGAAAATCAGTGAGATAGGAATTAATTACTTGTGAGGTAGGGACGAAAGTAAGTACATACAACTCGTTCAACATATCGTCGAATGATACAGTTGCTGAAGTATTTTCAAAGTATGCAACTTTGCTCCAAATCCTATCCCTTGTGTTGTTTAAGATTATCCCATGACAGTTGAAGCAGCCTGACGAGATTAGCTTTACACAGATCCAAGTAACTGATGCAGTTTTCATAAAAGACTGTTTGCTTGAAAAGAAATAAATAAAAAAATATCTGTTCTCTTTTTTTCTGGACTTCTTTGTCTGTATGTGTCAGGAAAGTCGTTTTTTTTTGTCTCCACTAAATTACAATACAAACGCAGGTATTTATTTCCTTCCTCAGGTACTAGCATTTTTTCATGACTTTGTTCAAGCTAGTTGCAACATTAAATAAAATCTACAACCACAAATTATTAAATCATAACGTTCAGAAGGACTGTAGAGAAACAAATGTAAATTAACTTCAAATGCCTGTATGAAATTTAATTTAATTTCATCGCCTTTTGATGAAATTCGGGACTTTTAATATATTTTTCGGGACAGCGGAACAGAACCCTAAAATTCGGGACTGTTCCGGAAAATTCGGAACGTATGATCACCGCAACTAACGTTCACGTTACACTTTCTTACACGTATTTGTAGGAGTTGAACAAGAAGTTTCTTTCTAAAAACAGATTAGCGCTCAAAATAAACTTTAATATTAAACAATGTGTATTATAAAGCAAATATAATAAGGAAATCGCTCTTAAATGTGAACTGCAAATACAAATGCAAGAAATCCTCAGTCTGAAATTGTCTGAAAAAAAGAAAGAAAGAAAGAAAAAAGTTTAACCCGTGGAAATTCACTTATAGCCAACACATTTCATTCTTAAGCAGTTCAATAGGACATAACATTCATACATAGGCCCTATATATTGAAGAAGAGACGAAATAACCAAATACATAACAAAAAGATGCAAATCAAAACTTAAACATTATAGTCGCTAATGAAAAAGGCATCCGGTCAGATGTCATACTACGAAATGGAAATCATTGTTACAACAAGCACTTTAGCGAAACAAACATAAGCTAACAAGCACTTTCAAACACCAGTTGGTTGGGGGTTCAGAATAGCTTGAGACGCCATGTTTTTTTTTTTTTCATTCGAAAAAGTACACAAGTGGTTCCAGCAGAAAATTTCAATTATACATCACTCCAGTTAAAAATCTCTGGTCCCTACACACGAGAGAAAGCAAGTACTGATATCATTTCAAAGGTTCGATTTTCGATCCCTAATGATGAGACTATAAGTAGTGTTATTTCATTAAGTTATTGTTTTCAATGGGTTCTGAACTCTGAAAATGAGCTTATAGGCCTATATGGGAAGCAGCTGTACACGGAATGGGAAAATCTTTACTTTCTTTCATGTGATGGAGATAAAATGTGGAGAATAGTCTATAAGAGACAAATTTAACAGATTCGTCGGGGGGACTTCCCCCAGATCACCCTCTAAATTCGTCACTGGTGGAACACAAGTAGTTCGGAGCCCACATTAAACTGTAGGTCTCATCTTTTGGCCGTCATCTTCATCCGATGGAAGGTAATGGTAAACCACTATCGGTTCTCCTACTCCCTGAATCTTCAGGTCCTGAATGTGCTCCTAGCAGAATATCCATTATCATCGTTAATAATTTTAAACCGACCTCAAGAAATTTGTATCAGATTTAGTAAATCTTATATTTATTATTATTATTATTATTATTTTTCGGAGCAAAATTTTATGTTAGTTTACTTTTGAAATGTTATTTTATTTTTCTAAATTTTGGTTTGCTTCTTTTTTACTTTTCGCTTCTGAGCTGTATTTTCCTTCTTCCTTCTTCCGTGAATATAAATTAAGTAGGATAGAAAAAAAGAAAGAGAAAAGAATATACAAAATAAAGAGAAACTTGGATTGACAGTTTGAAGATTGCACAGCAAAATTTTATTCTCCCTTCACATCCTCAGATAAAAAAAAAAGAAGAATAAAAAAAAA
>JAGDQP010038654.1:0-18073 GCA_022664845.1 Lepisma saccharinum
GGAGTGGGCGACGAGAGGTAACTCAATGATGTTAATACCTGTCGTACTAATATCGCTCGCGACAAAAGCACGTTTCCAACTTTCTTGATACTGAGCTGTCATAATAATTTACCTGTAATTTATATCTTAAATACAATAATTTATTATTTAGGTTGTTAGCAACTAAGTAACTAAGGTATTATTAACTACCTTTGTTGGTCACATATTTCTTAGTACTTTTGAACACTCTAGGGTACTATGATGAAACAAATCTAAATTTACTTCAAATCTCTCTCTCTCAAATGAAATTATATTGCCCTTTTTCGATGAAATTCGGGACTTTTAGTATTCTTTTCCGGGACATCGTGACACAACCTTAAAATCCGGGAACACTCCTCAAATATTTGGGAGATATGGTTACCGTAACTTTAAAGCTAAATTATGTTTTCCCCCCTTTTTAGTATGGTACACACTGAATTTTAATCCTTCGATAATTTGTTTCAGGAGGTAGATTTATTTTGCAGTTTCCTTGATAATAGATGTCAGATAATGTCCAAATAAAAAATATATATGTTTTATATTTGACCAGATTTTGCAAATTGTTTAAACAAATTCAGTTTTTATAATAATAAAGTTTTGTTGAGCTTGTATGTGTTTGTATATTCCTCTTTTTAGTTTATTGTTAAAGTTTTGGCTATATTTTCAAATTCTCACAGCTTATCTTGATGAAATATAAATATATTACACATCACCCATTACTTGGTGTGATACATTCTCTGACAGTTCATAAGCTTTTGTTGATTAGGTTCTATAGGAAATGATATCTCACTGAGGAAACTCACCCACTATTAAAGAGTAAAAGTCGAATTTGAAAATACCAGTCGGTCGTAGCGACGTTGTTGGAGCGTTAGCTTTGCACTTCGAAGGTCCTAGGCTCGATTCCAGCGGTCGACAATCCCCACAGGTTTTATCAGTCACATCTCCAAAATTACTGAATTGTACTTTCAATTTTGACCCGGGCCGACTCCTTTTAACTTCCTTTCCCCTACCTAATCTGCCCTGAACCATAGATGCAAAAGACTATAAATGAGTTCAAAATTCAGTTCAATCGAAATTTCAAAATCACTTCTGAACTGTAAGAGGAGCGTAGTAACGTGGGTTTTCCTTCCCTGGTTATCGACGTCCTCTTTCTGGTGGGATCTGCCTTCTTCGCAACCATGTCAATGATAAAATACTGTAGTGAATTTTACGTGTTTGCTTCGTCAGAATTTGTATGTCCTTGTCATAGTTGACGAGCTCTCCAGATTTGTTCCAACTGTTGTAAAATATTTCATTATTTTTTCATTTAATTTTTAAGGATTTTATTGGAAAAGTACTATTTCTGAGTTCCACATATTAAATATCTATTTAAGACTTGGCTGGTGCGAAATGTTCACTGAAGAATAAGTATATAATCTTATTTACGTGTGCTCTAACAATGGAAACAGTAGATAAATTTTATGATGGTAAATTATCGAGCTGCACAATAATTGGATAAGTCCTATTCATGAAACACTGTCAAATGTTGGTTTGAATTACAAAATGATGCATGTTTGGAACAATTCAGACAAGAGTGGAATATTCAATACGTGCTTACATGCTACTAAATATATCACGTTTAATTCTGTAAACTACATTTTGCATGTGTAGATATTGTATATTATTTGTAACGTAATTTCTAACAATCTTAACCTAACCCAATTAGTATGCTATATTGATTGTTGTCTGATGCGACATCTAATGCATGCTTTGTATCCTGGCATTTGAATCCTACATCATTCTGCTGTTTAAGAACTTGTTTTTCGAATTGTTCTTTGTGGATGCTATATCCACCGCTGACTGTTTTAATGGAAACATCTCCAGAGTAATCAATGATCTGTATTTTATCTACACAGCATTGCTATTTAGCCTAAAGAAGCATTGAACCCTTGGCAAATTTCAACACTTATCGATTCGGAGCTGACGGATGTTTTTTCTTGCTTCAGTACTGCTTCTAAAAAAAAACAAGTTTAAAATTAATACTGTTCGTCAGACTCTTCCAAATCACTTTTAATCATCTAATAATCGCACACACGAACTACTCTTCTTGAAATGTTAGATTCGTTTCGCGAAACGTCAAACAGCTTTTACCTTTAGAACGCGTCAATCATCACTGAAGACATATAAATTTTGTTAAAAGTTGGTTGAACATGGTTACACGATTATAATTATACACCCAAATAACAAACTTAAGCGCTAAATAATACTTCACTATCTTTGATGGTCTTTGCTATTGGAAGTCTGTTAATAAATGGAACGATTTAACGAATATTATAACAACCAAAGTTAGAAAAGAGTAATAAGTGAAAAAAAAATCTATTAAAAATTAATTGAACTACCTGTAGTTTTATTCGCCCAAAGCCTTTATTCAATCGATGATAAACAAGGTATACATACGTCCTAGCTTCGAATGTACCTGCAGAGACGCATAAGGCACTGCTATGCTGTCTTTATTAGGGCGTGAGCCTTAAAGCTATTACCGCTCATAAAAATAATTTAATATTATTGTATTTACAATTCTTTTACCAGAAATTACCAAGCACTCTGTATAATGACGGTAAGAGACCCAATACTAGTTCAGTCTCATATATTAAGTTTGTAGCTAAAAACTTTTATGGTATTTTTTATCTGTAGGTATAATATTGAAGAACGTTTCTGCCTTTTTCTAGCATACATGCAGAAATCTGTCTTTATATTCAACGACCCATTAAGAAAACGAAGAATACAGCATTTATGATTTTAGATCCGAATTTCTTTCCTTTATTTTTTCATGGTATATATTTTTCCTTAAAGTGATGTGTGTTCGAGACCCTGAGAAAGTGCACTCCCGAAAACTTCATTAATGTTTGACACCTCAACGAGTTTCTCCAGAGCAAGGCATTAAGAAAATATGACTTCTACCACAGGCTACAAGCAGTAAAGGCGCTGGTTTCAGCGTCTTTTTTTTTTTCCTTTCTTGCGTTTTTTTTACGACCAAATATTTCAGTAGATGTTGTGCCCCCTTCCCCTCGTTTTGCCCTTCGCGATATTTTTGTTGCGTCATCGTTTCTAACCTCAGATTCGGCCCCTTTCCTCCTTTTGCCAGTACGCCCATCTCGTTGGCTTTTTCTGTTGTTGAGCTAATGCGATTACACAGCCCATTTTCCCCATTTCCCAGCGTTTCCCAACAGGGATTAGGAAGGCTGTTATAAAAAGTTACTGCTCACGTATTTTGAAAGACGCCGAGTTAGTTGCACCATATTCTTTCTCCCCCTCATTACTATATATAATACAAAGACGAAAAAACACATATATAGATAGTATTTTTGAAACTTCAATATTTTCAAATAAATTTTGCATCTATTGCAATGAAAAGGCAGGGTTGTATACCGACCCGTTTTAGATATTACACGTTTTGATGAAACTGCAATACAGGGTTTAAAGAAAAAATCATTACAAACTTTAGGAGGTGAATCATGACATCGAAATAAGATAAAAAGTTAATACAAAAATGGATCGAATTCCGCTTCGTTTTCAAGGTACAGTGTTCGCAACTTTGAACCCAAATCAACTTGTAAAAATGGTAAAGACAATGAACAGTTCGCCATAATATAAATTTTAAACGATGCAATAAAATAACATTGTGTTTTCGGAAAGTGGTTTTGTATCAATACAGTGGATATTAAAAAGTGATGGGGTGGTCAGTGTTGCCAATCTGGTATATGATTTCTTTGAGATGACAGTACGTCAGGTTCATTAGATATGTAGCATTCTCTAGTGAGGGTAAACATCATATGTGAATCACAGAACGCAGGGTTGCAAACTGTAAAAATTTGTCCCTTCTTTTAAAGAAACATTGCAATTTCTCATGCTTAACCTGGTGTAACCTTCACAGTTTGCAACATTGCGTTCTGTACTTCACATATGTTGTTTATTCTTACTAGAGGGTACCAAATATCCAATAAACTGATGTAGTGTCATTTGAAAAAAATAAACAATGTAACAATTTGGCAACGCTGATCACCAGATTGCATCACTTTTTAACTTCTAATATGCAATGTTTTGACACAAATCACCTTCCGGAAGCGGAATTTTGCTTTTGTGCGCCGTTTAAGGTTTATGGCGAAATATTTATTGTATTGAACACTGTAAGGAGTCGATTTTGGGCTCCAAGTTGGAAACCCTGTATCTCGAAGCGGAATTTGACCTCATCTTCCGAAGTTTTTAACCATATTTTCTTTACACCCTGTATAATATTGTTAATTAGTATTATCTCAACATAATAATATTGATTATAATTTAAGTAGAAGGATATAATTTTTCAAAGTAATTTTCTTTCTCTCACCACACATTGAGAATAATTAAGTATGTTAAGTATTATTTTATGCAATAAATAATGCATATAATCTTTACATCCTCTGACATTATATAGGAATGTAAGTTCTACATTGATGAGCCTTAATGCATATCTCATGAATGACTTTAAGACACACAGCATGATGCTCAAAAAAGTTTCCAATTCCTGGGTTGTGTCAAACTTTGCAAATATCTGCATAATGTGGTTCATTTAAATTAGTGTACACGTTTTCCCACTGTTTCGTATACAATATAACATTTCAGGATAGTTTTTGTGACAAAACTAGATGAACAAGTGACCCGCTTTGCTGGGTCGCTCTTAATTGATAACCATGCCAAATTTTACCGCTTGGAGGTAGTCAACTTGTCGAACAATGTTGTAGTGTGGGTTGCCGCGTTTTTTGGTTTTAAATTTTTCATCCGCCATTGGAATTGAATGGATAATTAGATGGTCGATTATCTCTGAAGATAATAATATTAGAATCAAACTCATATGATAACTTCCCAGACGTATCCATTGTTTAATCTTGTGCGAATAATCATTCCAATCGGTCAAGTATTTTTTTTGTGTGATGACAACACAAACACAGTCACTTTCATTAATATCTATGTCCATCTATATATGATCTCCCTGTTTGTCTAGTCGTTAGCGTATCCGACTACGGATTGAAGGGTCCCGGGTTCGATTCCCGAAGCTTTCAAGGTTTTTTTTCCAAGGGTGGAACGGTGCCCATCCAGCATCGTGATGCAATTAGGGAGCTGTTATGAATGGAAAATAGTGGCGATCACAATGAGAGCTTAGGTTTTCTTCTCCCAACCCGTCTGGTCAGCGTGGGAACAGTAGTAGACCAATCTCTTCCCTCCGGGGAAGAGACCTCAGCCAGTAATGGATCGAATATGGCTGTGATTTATTATTTTATATATATATATATAGATAGATAAGCATTATTATTATTATTTATTGGTTGACAACAGAGGGATAATTCTTACCTATTATTGTTTTTCGTTTAAACTATTTTCCCAAATATTGGTAAAATTTAGAAAACAAATCGGAAGTAAGTAATTTTGATATTGTTATGCAAAATATCGTTTCTCTTTTGAAAATTGCTTTTACGAGTAATTGAACATGTATTAATAAAAAAATTTATCTCGTGAGTTTGATGAACATTAAACGAATGTATAAGATATTTTTAAGTGGATACATGTTGAGTGGTGGTAAACAACATTTTCTGTTTCCATTTTTATTTTATTTACGAATTAGTGTTATAATAGCTATGAAACATCTAATCTATTAATCCCAATCAAGTCCTTGATCATACCATTTCATATTTTCAAAATTTTATTTTATTGAAGTTCGCTGTTTTATAAAATCGTTTTATTCATGTTTAATTTGAATTTTTGTTAAAAAAAAAACTTTTGGTAAACTTTATTTTGATATGGGCCAGTCTAGTAACTTTGGACTTCGGCCCATCACGATTCGCCCTTTAGCTGTTAAAATCTACACCCATGCCCCTGCTGGGACTCGAACCCGGGACCTTCGAGCTGATGGCCTCAGATCGCTCGGCCACCCGGTTGGCTTGAATTTTTGTGGTAAAAGGGGAATATATTGCACGGAAGATGATGATTTGGAAGATTTAAATTCCATATAATTTGTCCCTCAGGAGAATTATTTAAATGCATAAGTGTTAAAGCATTTTATACATTGTTGATATTAGAATTTCACCATTAGATATTACATTTCCAAATACTTGTAGTTAAGTGTATAATATATTCCGATAGAAAGTGTATCATGTGAGATAATTTTACATATCGAATACTTCGCACCATTAAACATTTAAGTATCTAAAAATTTAAACATTCAAACATTTAAGTATTTAAACATGTCAGTATTCAAGAATTGAAACATTTACGTATTTAAACATTTAACTATCTAAAAATGAAAGCATTTAAGTATTTATCTAAAAATATAAGCATTGAAGTATATAAAAATTTAAGGATTTAAACATTTGGCCTTAGAGACAGGTTTTAATGCAACATGTATTAATGCAACATGTTTCTCTGAGTACATTCACGTTTGTATTTAATATGCCTTAAAGAAAACTGCCAGATAAGATTTAAATAGTTACAGTTAAAGATACTTCATTGTAATATATTTTCTTTCTTCTTCTTCTTCTAGGTAAGATGAAAGTGGCGTTAAATCAAAATTCTTGTGAGAGTTGGGAAGATTTATATCTTTCTGGTCCTGTTTTTGTAAATATCGATTTGTAAGTAATTATTCTTTATAATGATTTACATTGTAATCTTAATTCATGTTAGTGTACATTTTTGTTTCTCCGTTGTTCAGAACGGTTGATTCGTTTTAAAAATATTATCATGTATGGAAAAGCAGACTATAATAAGTACAACAAACAAATGAATAACTTAATCGTTATACGCCGTTTTACGTCCGAAATAACATTATGCTCTGTCATTTTCGTTGCGTCAATCATGCTGCGTCATTTATACTGCGAACGTATGTATATACCTTAGTTACGTGTTATATTTTGTGTAACAAGATCGATATGTAATGGAAATTTGCACGTACAGTAGCGAACAAAGATTTTGTGATTTTTTTTTCTGGCCAGAGCTCGAGAAATGCAAATTCAAAGTGGTTATTCTTGTGAAATATGTGCTGTCCAACGTAATGTTTCAAAAAAACTCACATTGATTTCTGAAAAAAAACAAAAAGGTATTGTTCGGAAAAGTAACTCATTTTTGTGAATTTACGAATTGCGAATAACGAATCTAGGAGCTCAGTATCAACAGTTTTACACGAACAGTGGTCAACAATAGTTTGGAGAAATGAGAGAGGATTCAGTAACAGGTAGGGTAGCAACAGAAATTAATAACAATAGCACATCCAGAGGACACGGGTTCATGAATTCTGGATGACCCGAAGTACTGCAGGAAAATCAACTTCTTTCATGTGTTCCTTGCACTAACGTTGACTCCACGTCTTCAATCGCATTCATCTGTTGGATGTGGGGGGACGACTGCACGAAACTAGTCTAATAGTGCCGAAACGCTTGCTTGACTATTTTCGACGTAATTTTAGGGATACTGCTACAACGACCGTCAACGAGTTTCTTGCATGCCTAAGGTTTTGAGGACTATCTTATTTTAGGATTCTTTCGTAATGGTTCCGTGCATCTTGATTGACATTCGGTAAAAATCACGCAAGAAGGGAACTTGTCTTGTAACTGGTGCTGACTTGATCACCAGTATGTATTCGGTCCATCATAGCTCAGTGGTAGCACTTAAGGCAGAGATGAAAGATTACTATGATTGCCTTACTTGTTAAGAAACAGTTTCTCAGGCTGAGTTAACAGATTCGGACGGATCCTTGAAAACGGTTTGAGCAAACTGTGTTCTCTTTACGATACTGTGCCAAGGTACTTGATACATGAGGACTAAGAAGCACTTTTAACCACTTTACGAAAGTAGTTCCAAAATTATATTTTTTACTGAATTATAATTAAGTAACTGCCAACTTTTTTTTTTCATTTTATGCACCAAAATGTTAACTAGGTGGGGGGGGGGACAAAACCTACCCATATTAAAACCCCGAATATACTCGTTCATTATTAAATGGTAATAAAACACAGTGGAATATATTATGGCTAAGTATTTTATGACCAATTATCACTAAATGTGTTCAAGAGCTGTTCCGAAGAGAAAAAGAAATAAAAGAAGCAACCTCTAAAATATAATGCAGCACACGTCTCTATCTAGCACGTACTTATTTCACGACAAATTATTAAAAATATATTCAGAAACTTTCTCTGTAATACTGCAGCTAATGTTATTGAAATGAAATTCTTTGAAGCAGGGGAAAGTTACAAGAACGTTACTGAAACAATGGTAAAAATATTTGATATATGCCGCACCACAAAGCAGTTCAATCCTGTATTACGCTCCCAATTAATTTTCTTTGAAAAGTGAAGTTGCGTGCTCTCTTGTGGTTCCAAATGTAACTAACTGCACAGAACGTGCGAATTCGAGGTTTTTGTCTATTTAGAGGAAATTGACGAGGTGCTCGAGGATTTTCGAGGTTTTAGCCAAACATTTAAATCCCGAATATATTCGAATATTTACGTTAAGTTACGTTTTAATCCTCACACTATTTATTATGGAGCTCACTATGGTATTTATAATGTTGATACAGTAGTGAAGAAGTTAAACGTGGAATGCACCAGACGTATGCACCAGAATTTCACAGCTGCCTTCAGTTAGATCGCTCCAGGAATCATTAAAGACAGGAATAAATATTCTCGCCTATTAATTATTTGAAGTGAGGGATTATAACAGCTTCCCAAGAGCTTTAGAAATCTCGTTATGATCTCTACACCGAATTACTGTGAGAGGTTCCAAGGCAGAAGCGAATACTTAGTGTTGAAGATGCGATGTTGCTTGCTTGTGCGTTACTGCTTATTGAAAAGATAAAACCACAACGTTAATATGATATAAACATTCGTTTCATGGGCATCTGTGATTCGTGTGTGCGTATACATTGATCATTACAGGTTAACATGTTGGTTTCGGCTCATATTCTTATATAATTACATAAGCTAGAAGCAAGGGTTACATTATTTCGAGTTTTCAGAATATTGTGTTACATACAATGAACGTTATCATTATGTGGTTGTGTTGGAACATGAAACTTTACCAGTTGCAATTGAGTGGCGTTTTCACAAAATTTGCTAACCAATTTCTTTTCTCTTTTAGATTTGAACATATTCTAATATTTCTGGCTCAAAAAAATCAGTTTTTTGTTGAACCATTCCATTCTAAGAATCCAATATGTAATATTTTTAAAATAAAAAAATTCATCGTGATATGGGGATATTTTAAAAACAGATTAAAAAAGGAAAAAGAAACTGTTTTTGTAGATACAGAGTTTTGTGAAAACGTCCCTGAATTCACTTGACGACCAACGTTATGTTCAATAGCAATTTCTTGGTTTATTTACGTAAGATGCTCCTTGAGTAATTCGAGCATTTACATAGCTTCCATAAATTGATTACTTTACCTAAATTCTTGTGTTTTCTTTGCATGATACACTTAGGTATTATATCAAGATTAAAATTTACATACACATTAGGAATATTATTCAGTGCCAGTAGAGAAAAAGGTGGTATATCGATCCCCTTGCGGATAAGGACTGATTTTCATGAAAGCTTGCGTTGCTTGCGATTTGGGTGAGTAGCCAATTGAAACACGTGTTTTATTGCGTGCTTTACTGTAAGGTAAGTGTTCACCCAAATCACAAGCAACGCAAGCTTTCATGAAAATCAGCCCTAACGCTAGCCCCTGCACTGTAAAAAAACGGTTTCTTAAAATTGAGATAAAAGTTCTTATCTGTGCAGGGAAATAGTTTTCTTAGAAATGAGATATCATAATTATCATTTTATAAAAAAATTAGAACATACTGGTTTGAACATGAGATAAGTGATCTTAGCTTCAAGCCGGCATGTCCTCATTTGCAATTAAATAAGAACGTTAACGGTGTAGATCACCCCTCCATCTTGGTACGCACTTTCCATTGATTTACATGGAAATTGTTTTACTCGTCTTATATCTTTCAGGAGCATACTTTTAACTTCTGTTTTCGCCCAGTTTATCGTCATGTTCTCTTTTACTCATGCTATTTTATAGAAATGCAATATTTTACACATGAACAGTATAATTTCCCGTTAACATATTGTGATTTATATAGCAAACTATTAATAATACATTATACTTATATATTTGAAGAAACTTCATAAACCAAAACTATACAAGAGTCAAAATAACCAACAAGACAAATTTTGTGAAAGCAGAACTTAAAGATTCTACTTCCGAAAGGTATAAAATGAGTAAAACAATTCGCTTGTAAATCAATGGAAAGTGCGTACCAAGATGGCGGGGGTGATCTACACCGTTAATATCTCATTTCTAAGAAAATTGTTTCTCGCTGCACAGATAAGAGCTTTTATCTCAGTTTTAAGAAATCGTTTTTAACTGTGTGGAGGAGTTCCTCAAAAACTATTTGTCTTTCTGTAGCAGCGAAAGCTGATACTACTGAGTTACTAATTTTCATGTTGGGGCACGCTGGCGTCAGTCAGTAATTATAGCACTCATTTGTATTAACTTTCGTATTTTCGTCGTTGTGAAAACTTCTAAAGTATCTTTTTACGTATTGTTACACAATTAAGTTTTACATATGTAAGCGTTACGATTAGGGTTTTGTCTAAACATATATGATAGGAATATTTTAGTTTGCCCGTTTTAAAAATAGGCAATAAAGACTTTAGGTTATAAACTGTTTTAATTTAATAGGGATAGGGTTGAACAATTAGCCCCACGCTTGTTAGTAATGTCAACTCCTTTCTTAATTTGGATCTTTCGCAAACAGGGGGGAAAGCTGACAGTGATCTCTAAAAAGAAACCTAAATTGTCGTATAAGCGAAAATGGTGAATTCTGTGAAGAAATTAGCTAATCACTCTGAGTTTGATTCTGGAGAACCTTCATTCGTAGTTCAAGAAACAGATGAAGACGACGAATGTGTTTATTTTGTGACGGGCATTTTTCTGAAAACACAATGGGTGAACTGTGGGTGAAATGTTTGATGTGTGGCATGTGAGCACATAACGAATGTGCTGGTACTCCTGGCAGTGAAACAGATATATACATATGAGATTTTCATAAATAGATCCTGTTAAAATTCGAATAATCGAAGCTCTATTGCACATTACAAGTTCGTTTGTGCAAATAAATTGACAGGTAACTTTAAATATTTTTATATTTTTATCCATTTGTAAACATGGGGGTTCATATTACCAACATATATTAAGTTGAAATTTCGATACACTTGTTCAAATCTGCTTTTCTTATTCATTTTTAAGTCAATTTCCGGAAACTATTGTGAAAAAAATATAGGACTCAAGGTTTGTTTTAGTTCAATTTTACAACTTAAGACGCCGTAGCTATTGAACTGCACTAGAGGGTTCATATTACGTTTTAAGTGTTAACTTTTAGTAAATTACTTTTTATTATGAACATTCCATTTATCGTTAAAAATATAGTAAAAAAGATATCATTGTGTGGTTTACTTTGCAAATGCTATTTTTGTGTGAGTTAGTGTAAAAAAAATTAAATGGGGGCTCAACATACTACCCTTTTCTTTACACTGTTAATCAGAGAACTGTAGGGTATTTTCTAGAAATGTCCGTTTAAAAGAATTTTAAGGAAAAGAAAAGAAAAAGTAACGGAAACATGAAAGAGAAAGTGTAGGAGGATAAATATGTTGAGAGATTTGTTATATAGATATGGCAGAGCTGAAGCCAAAATAAGTATGAACAAGTGAGTGAGATGTGGACGGCCTGGCTGCCACAACACATGCAGATTTAGCCGACCGGGTAGCCGTACGGTCTAAGGCGTTAGGTCAACGACTCGTAGGTCCCGGGTTCGAATCCAGGCAGTAACATGGATGTTTGTGGATTTTTACTAAGTGTAAAGGGTCGAATCGTGATGGACCGAAATCGAAAGTTACTAGACTGGCCTACATAAAATAAAATTTACTAAATTTATGTACAGGTTTAGACGACCTGGGTAGTCGCGTGGACTAAGGCACGAGGTCGTAGCTATGAGTCTCGCCTAGGATTTGAGTGTTTGTGGATTTGGAAAGCATTGCACTCGTATCGTCGAGAAGGTTCGTAGTCTATAGTTACTAAAATAGACCATACAAAATACAGTTTCCCAAAGATTAACAGATTGGGAGATACGGGGGAATGGGCGAATTAGCGAATCTGGTCTTCCATCAATCTACAATCGTATAGCGTTTTCGTGAACCAATGTCCTCGTAAGACAATCACTATAACTTTGTAACAAAGGAAGAAAAATCATACGTCTTTCATGTTTTGTAAGATATTTACTTGATCTAGAGAAATAGTTTCGAACAAGAAAATAATTTTTGAACACGAAAATATTTAGAGATCCTTGTTCATATGTTTTGTTCTGCGTTACTCAAAGAAAGATTTAATTTTATTTGCTCCCTTAAATATGCAACACTATTTAGAATATATTTTATATAATTTTATGCTTTCAAAATTCAATATTGCTTTGCTGGTAATACTGAGAAAATAATGCACTAATTTAACATTTTTTTCGTACAGATTGTTATATGAAATTCTCAAATGTTTGTACTCAGAATGTATCAGGGCGAGTTGATCATATCACTGTTAGAATTAGGTGACCTCGGGGTGGCCGAAAAGGTTAGAGCGCTCGCTTTACTAGCGCGTTGTCACGGGTTCAAATCCCGCTGGGATCCATTGAACGCAGTATTTCGGAGCGTACTTTACAAAAAAGAAACTGTAGGTCCCGTCCTCAGAAGCTCACCAGCTCGTTTAGGAAGTTAAGAACAATTCACTCTTAGAATTAGGTTTGAACGCTTCTCTTGTGAACTTAGTGTTTTAAGATCGTTTTGAAGTGCATTTTGTACACACGTTGTTTATATACGGTCTACAAATTACTTATTTCGAGATATTCGAGCGAAATGGGACTATTTTCTTGTGTTCTTCGTAGCAAAGCAGAAGCCTATGAACTGCAGATGTTCCAAATTTTGATATATCGAATCAATATTAAATATACGATCGATATTAAAATTCAAATCGATATTAAATATAAAATCAATATTAAATATCCGATCGATATTAAAAATAAAATCAAAAGTCGAAAATTGAAACATGTTGCTATTTTGCTATTCGATATATCGGTATCTTAGTTCGATATCTCGATATTTTAATTTTTGTTTGGTATGTTTGGTTCGATATCTTGATATTGTAGTTTAGTATTTTGATTTTTTCGGTTTACTCTTTTACGTTTTCGTGTTTTAATAATTTTCCATTTCGATATTTTAAAATTTTTGTTCGGTATTTGCCTTTTCAAATTTCTGGTGCGTGTTTCAATATTTGGATGCTTTCATATTTTTTTCCCTTTATATTACCTCAATATTTTCGTTCGATATATCGTTAAATATCGATAATACACAAGATAAGTGCAAAAAAATGTCTCAATTGTAAATGAAGTGGACATTTTTTCCTTTATAGTGAGTGTAGTTATTACACCCAAGACTCTGTTTAATATTAATAAAGCCATTTCCATTTTCATCTTTCACTATGAGTACGAGCTACAATATTGTGTGCTTTGTCCCTGTCTTTCAAAGTGCCTTTTCTACCTGTTATCCTTGTAATTAACGTTCCATGTTACATAAAGCAAACAACGTGAAAGCTTCAGAACGTGGACAAGGAAGGTGGTTTGCAGTGGAAAAGCAATACCTTGCTACAACAAGCTTTCAAAGACACTCTATTAAGACTATGGTATGGGTAAACAAGCTTCTTATTCTTGTCAACAGATGGGAGTAAAAGACAACGTTTCCTTTACTATCATGAAAGAAGCAGAATCAGTACTTGGTGACATTTCCAGCCAGGATTTGATTTATGGCAACTTCATGTTGAAAATTTCTCATTTCTAAAGCATTATTTATAATTAAAACCTTCTCTTTGAACCCTTAGAAATATGTTTTCCATCTTGATTTTGTTAGATTTAAAGTTGAAAAGAAGAGATGATCATTCTCGCTTCAGCGTATTTTCAGTGACAGCCTTCAGACAGGTAATTTCTTAATAGTGTTATAATTACACGCAAACCTTGCAGATTAGCGTTAACACTATTATAGAAAAAGAAGCGCGAAGTTAGTTTTTCACAAGATTTAGGCTCATAAATCACTGCCGCTAACAACTTCACGGTTCTCGCGAGAGGATAAAATTAGCTCAGAAGATAAATGAGAAGCGAATGCCTCCATCTCTTCCTTGCAACCTTTCTGAAGCTCTCTCAGTAAAATAAAGTAAAATAGGTTGCTCAAAGACTGTTTTAGAAAAGTTTAAATATAGTATAAGTTGAGTTATAACTTCATATTACTATTAGCGTGTATTAATTTTCATTAAGACAGGCGACAGATGGTAAAATACGAAATAGACGCTTCAGATGTAAGTTGAGATGAGCGGTTAAGGTAGAAATATATCAAAACTTTTACACCTGTAGGTTAAATGAAACAAGAATACCAAGTTGTGACAGAATCGTGCCTTCTGACGATGTCTCTGCTTACAGTTGACAAGCAATTTGTCACTTTATGCTAGTGTCAACTGTTAGAACATTAGAATGTATTTGTTTATTCAAGAAACTCCAAACTAGGGCCCGCAGAATATTTAATAGTTCGTGTGCTTTTGTCACCTTGTGTGCAGTTTGATGAAACAATACTGCAGATGGTACTATTACGTATAGGTTGTGGGGGACAAGTGTTACGAAAGGTGATGCTGACCATTTGGATAGTATGCATGTAGCCAGGAGGGAGGGGGAATCCAATATAGCTGCCAAAACAAGTCATTTCTAGCATAGACGCAACAACAGCTTCGAAACTATTGAACCTATAGTTATAATTCTGGTGTCAACTTGTAGGGTTTTATGGTCAAAATGATCAACATATGTTGGTGATAATTGAATTGCATTTATGGCCTTTAGGCATCTAATGCTCAGGCCGGGATAAAAGAGGGGGAAAGTATGCTGGAAGGTGTCGGCCAGAGACTAAGTTGAAGGTGGCATCCCGGCATTTGCGTGGTGTGACTTAGGAAACACCCTGGAAAAACCTCAGTCAGGATGGTCGGCCGCTGAGTTTGAACCCAATATATTGGTGGTCATCTCAGTAGTCTGTCTTTGGTCATTGTAAGAGAAAATCCAATATGGCTACCGTAACATGCAATTTCTGGCATTCAAGTAACCATATCTACAAAAATTGTTCTATTATTTTTCGTAAAAGCACCCGTTTCACTGTGAAAAAAAATGCATAAAGTTGCATACATAATGCATACGTATGACTCCGTCTCGGAAAATGGCGGCTAAAGTTTAGTTCTTACCCTCATTAAGATATCGACTGTTTTTAATAACTCTTAACAGTATTACTTACACTCTGCTCTTAGTTAAAGCCAAACCGAATTTTAGCTGCCATTTTTCAAAATTGTGGCTAGAGCATAATTTTATTTTGAGAAAATGCCAAGAGTTTTAATCAGAATGACTCCAGATAGCTCTACCCAAGTGGGACCATCATTTGCTAACCATTTTGCTGATGAAACCCTACAATTTGGCACCAAAATCCTAGCTCTAGGTGCAATATTTCAGAGGCTGTGGCTACTTCTATGCTAGAAATGACTTGTTTTGGCAGCGACGTTGTATTTTCCCTCCACATTGCCACAGATGGACTACCCAGGTAACTACGATCATTTGGCAACTATTTTCCTAACGAAATCCTACAATTTGACACCAAATTGAGGACTTTACGTGCAATAATTCCTAAGATATGGTAATTTGCATGCTAGAAATAGTATGTTCCGGTGGCCATTTTGGATCCCACCTCTCCCTGACCCCACACGTACTACCCAGATGGCCACCATCACTTTATCTATCACTTATCCCCCAACCTACACTATGAGACCATCCGCAATATAGTTTTATCAAACTGTACACGGGAGACGTATCTCTTATCATATGCACACGGCTACAACATTGAAGGCCGTTAAAAGCAGAAATAGTAAAAGAAGGGAAGAATTTAGGAAGGAATAAGAAGTGTTCTTTTTGAAGGTACTATCCAAGCGTTTGCCACAGTATTTGAGGGACCTGTTTAAATATAAAATGCTTGTTTGTTTTCTTTTAATATACGGCACTTATCGACCACGAAAATGTTAAACAGATCTTGCTTTGTGAAGTTATCTACAAATTAACAAATAGTTTTCATTAGTTTATTCGAGTGGCTGTGGAATATTAAGTAAAAAGGAGCAGAAATTCATCTTTATCTTTGGTTTTCATTGAAGGTAGATTCAAGTTCAACATTGTACGAATAGTTCAAGTTCCTACATACTTTTCAGTTTTCTTGGCATGCATTTCTTGATCGATCCCTGCTCATGCCATGTGGGTATTGTGGTGGACAAACACCGTGTGCGCAAGCTTTCTCGAGATTCTCCCCTTTCCTCCCACTTTCTTCATTCCACCAATTCATCCTATCATCATTCATACGACCTGAGTCATAGTTGCAAAAAGGCCTTAAAATAAATTCAAATCCAATACATGCATTTCTTTACCCCATCTATGAATATGAATTAACAAGGTTTCACACTGAATACGGTTTTATTGCCTATGTATTCAATAACAATCCATTTTTTTATCGTTTTATAGGAACCAAGTGTTGCTTCGTTTAAGAGAAGATTCTAGTTAAAAGGTGAAGGATTCGATTTCCGTTGGAACACTGTAACAATCAGCATATTCACGCATATATTTTTTTTATTATTCATGTATGATCTCTTTTTCTTAATGTAATCTCGTCTTTAATATTTCGTTTCTGGTTCGAACATTTCTTTTTAAATAAACGTGAAAGGATTCTAATACCGACATGCATTTATTTTTCTACTCGTAAACATTTGAACTTACCATTTCCTGAAACAGTTCAAGGCTACTAACAGGTTGTACCTTCGGCATCTTGAGAAAGAGACCACTTTAAATGGATTCTATAGCAACCTCCTGCTAATTGCAAACGCCATTAACCACGACAGAGATTGCGCCCAGTGAAGGAAGACCTCCCGCTAAGATGAACAGTACCTTTCCATAGCTCATTTGAGTACTAGACTCTTCGTCGGCCAGCTTGGAGACATATTGTCGAAGGGGTGAGACTCTGAAGCTACTAGTAAGCACGTTCTGGACTTCTACCACCTGTAAGAAACGTTAGGCGGAAACAATGAATAAAGGACATCCAGATGGATGACCCACCCTTCCTTTCTTCCTTTTTTTAAAACGTAACGGGATCGAGAGAGAGATCGAAAACCGGGAACACACTCTAAAGAGTCAGTATTGCTCTAGTCGTCGAAGTGTGTGATAGTGCATTCAAAACAACAATTTCTGCCACCAGCAAGTGTGAAACGTGTACTGAATTTTTTTATACGTATGTATTTGTTACAATGAGTGGCTGATTTCCTAAGTGTGTGTGGCCCTGAAACTCGATCTCTTACTCGGTCTAGTTTATTTGTCAATGCGTTTTCTATATACATAAGAAGATATATAAGTGATACGATGCAGTGTGAAGAGGGGTGCTGGGGTAAATCCGTGCAGCCTAGCGGAACTCTGTGTTTGTCAACAGCAACGAGAGTGACTACCATATGTAGCTGGACTACGCAGTTGTCGAACCCCGCATCCATAAGGTACCAAAAGTCAAGGATGGTACATGCTTCAATTAAGGTAGGATCAAACCTTTTCTTCTATTCGCACCATCCGTATGCCTTGGCCAAGAAGCGTCGAAAACACTGGTATCTTCTGAAGCGCAAAAGATACAGAATGTTAGATTCTCAAGTTCTTTTCTTTCCATTACGTAGCGTGGATCCTACCCATTTCCAAAGTATTGAACCAGACTTTCTTTATCTGAAGTACTACTTTGATTCTTACCGAAAAGTTTTTTTTCTTTCTCAACCTCCAACTTGTGAACACCGAAATGGTACTGCTACTTTTAGCCATGAACGCTAAACTCCGAATTGCCTTTAATGAACTGTCAATTGGTTCATTTCAATTTTT
>JAGDQP010038655.1:426-16973 GCA_022664845.1 Lepisma saccharinum
ATTCAAATTCATATATAGGATATCAGATATTATGGTTGAATATTTTTCTCCGTCTAAATAACGCATCCATTAAAAAAACAAAAGTGGGTGCACCTAGACGGAAACAAGGACAATTCAGACAACTAAGTGTCCTGTCAAAGTATACAAACAGGACAGCGCTAATTTCGCCCGAAGTGCTTTAGCATCATATTCAAATTCATATATAGGATAGCAGATATTATGGTTGACAATTTTTTAAAGTCTAAATAACGAATCCATTAAAAAAACAAAAGTGGGTGCACCTAGACGGATACAAGGAGAACTCATACAGCTAAGTGTCCTGTCCCGGTATACAAATAGCACTTCGCGCAAAATTAGCGCTGTCCTGTCTGAATGCTGGGACAGGACATTTTGTTGTATGTGTCGTCCTTGTTTCTGTCTAGCTGCAGCAACTTTTGTTTTTTTAATGGATACGTTATTTAGACGGTAAAAAATTGTCAACCATAATATCTGCTATCCTATATATGAATTTGAAAATGATGCTAGAGCACTTCGGGCAAAATTAGCGCTGTCCTGTTTGTATACTTTGACAGGACACTTAGTTGTCTGAATTGTCCTTGTTTCCGTCTAGGTGCACCCACTTTTGTTTTTTTAATGGATGCGTTATTTAGACGGTAAAAAATTGTCAATCATAATATCTGCTATCGTATATATGAATTTGAATATGATGCTAGAGCACTTCGGGCAAAATTAGCTCTGTCCTGTCTGAGTGCTGGGACAGGACATTTTGTTCTATGTGTCGTCGTTGTTTCTGTCTACTTGCACCCACTTTTGTTTTTTTAATGGATGTGTTATTTAGACGGTAAAAAATTGTCAACCATAATATCAGCTATCCTATATATGAATTTGAATATGATGCTAGAGCACTTCGGGCAAAATTAGCGCTGTCCTGTTTGTATACTTTGACAGGAGACTTAGTTGTCTGAGTTGTCCTTGTTTCTGTCTAGGTGCACCCACTTTTGTTTTTTTAATAGATGCGTTATTTAGACGGTTAAAAATTGTCAACCATAATATCTGCTATCCTATATATGAATTTGAATATGATGCTAGAGCACTTCGGGCAAAATTAGCGCTGTCCTGTTTGTATACTTTGACAGGACACTTAGTTGTCTGAATTGTCCTTGTTTCCGTCTAGGTGCACCCACTTTTGTTTTTTTAATGGATGCGTTATTTAGACGGTAAAAAATTGTCAACCATAATATCTGCTATCCTATATATGAATTTGAATATGATGCTAGAGCACTTCGGGCAAAATTAGCGCTGTCCTGTTTGTATACCGGGACAGGACACTTATCTGTATGAGTTGTCCTTGTATCCGTCTAGGTGCACCCACTTTTGTTTTTTTAATGGATTCGTTATTTAGACTTTAAAAAATTGTCAACCATATTATCTGCTATCCTATATATGAATTTGAATATGATGCTAGAGCACTTCGGGCGAAATTAGCGCTGTCCTGTTTGTATACTTTGACAGGACACTTAGTTGTGTGAGTTGTCCTTGTTTCCGTCTAGGTGCACCCACTTTTGTTTTTTTAATGGATGCGTTATTTAGACTGTAAAAAATTGTCAACCATAGTATATGCTATTTTATATATGAATTTGAATTTGATGCTAGAGCACTTCGGGCAAAATTTGCGCTGTCCTGTTTGTATGCTGGGACAGGACACTTAGTTGTATGAGTTGTCCTTGTTTCCGTCTAGGTGCACCCACTTTTGTTTTTTTAATGGATGCGTTATTTAGACGGTAAAAAATTGTCAATCTTATATCTGCTATCCTATATATGAATTTGAATATGATGCTAGAGCACTTCGGGCAAAATTAGCGCTGTCCTGTCTAAATGCTGGGACAGGACATTTTGTTGTATGTGTCGTCCTTGTTTCTGTCTAGGTGCACCCACTTTTGTTTTTTTAATGGATGCGTCATTGAGACTGTAAGAAATTGTCAACCATAATAGCTGCTATGCTATATATTAATTTTGAATATGATGCTAGAGCACTTCCGGCAAAATTAGCGCTGTCCTGTTTGTATACTGGGACAGGACACTTAGTTGTATGAGTTGTCCTTGTTTCCGACTAGGTGCACCCACTTTTGTTTTTTTAATGGATACGTTATTTAGGCCGTAAAAAATTGTCAACCATAATATCTGCTATCCTATATATGAATTTGAATATGATGCTAGAGCATTTCGGGCAAAATTAGCGCTATCCTGTCTGAATGCTGGGACAGGACATTTTGTTGTATGTGTCGTCCTTGTTTCTGTCTAGGTGCACCCACTTTTGTTTTTTTAATGGATGCGTTATTTAGACGGTAAAAAATTTAAAACCATAATATCTGCTATCCTATATATGAATTTGAATATGATGCTAGAGCACTTCGGGCAAAATTAGCGCTGTCCTGTCTGAATGCTGAGAAAGGACATTTTGTTGTATGTGGCGTCCTTGTTTCTGTCTAGGTGCACCCACTTTTGTTTTTCGAATTGATGCCTTACCTAGGCGGGAAAAAAATTTCAACCTTAATATCTGGTGTTTTGAATATGAATCTGATGCTAACTTCACGCCGGTTAGTAATTTGATCGTTGGCCGCAACTTTGATAAGCAAACACGAAGTTCTTCAACGGTAAGAATCCTGTTCCGTTGTTTTGTTTTAATGTTCATCAAAAACGTAAACGCTTGTTCACATAAATAAGACATGGAGAATCGCAGTAGCACGTTTAAAGCTTTCTGCGAGATTGCAGAAAACTCCTTTTTCACCGGTAGCCAAGACACATCTAAAGACTATTCAGAGAATTTAACTTTTAGTGTCCGATCAGTTCAGTCTATTGCTCTTCTTGGAAGCTGAAAAAAATTGTCTGAAGTGCTTATGTTCTGTAAAAAAAAGGGTTCCTGATCCAGCCGTGCATGGCAGATGATAAAGAAGGAAAGTACTTCTCAAGTTTTGCTGACACTGATTCCAGATGGTCGGAAATAAGTGGAATGATACCATCATGCTCGTTGTTTATTTTAGTCGTAGGCTGAGATTTTCTCCAGACGCCAAGCTTACCTTTGAAAGCCAAAAGTTTGTCCGTGGAAGACAAAATATTTTCCGCGTGTTCTTGCATTCAGCACATTTAAGTGTCCATAAATGTATGCAAGATACGCAAGTTCAATAGTTCAGTATTCGTCTTCAAGATAACTACAGAAAATTGTTTTATTGTTCTCCCTATAGAAAATCAGAAGCTCATCTCAAAGTTCGAATACCCTTGTTAGCATTTCCCCCCTTGAAAGCCATCTGATTTCCGTATGTAGAAGCATAGTAACGTGGTCTTTACCCAAGGTTTGACAGAGGTATGCAAACACGTGAGACCGCAGTGGGCGCTGTTTAATAAATTTGATCATGTTAACGGTTATGTCAAGAACATGTTTCAAATCTTCTCCAATCGTCTTTGAAACAAGAACTTCGCGATGGAGAAAACATGGAGTTGTAATAACTTGTGGATATGTTTATTTCACAAGCGAGATATACCCTTTTATTGAGCCAGCCATTGACGGGGGCCCATCAGTATATATCCCAACGCAACGATCCAATGATAATCCCATGTATTGTAAATAGGAAGTTAATAAGTGGTACACATCTTCTCCTCGACATGTTTGTTCCATTTCCTTGCAACGAAGAAAGTTTTCCACTATTTCCCCATTATATTTAAATCTTACAAATGCTAACAACTGCGCTTTATTCGTTACATCCGTAGGTTCATCCACTTGGTTTGCATATTTTGTAGTATTTCAGAGAGGAGTTCTTCAACATCTTGAGACATTTCATTCACGCGCCTACTCACAGTATTATCAGATACTGGAATCTTGTCTGTTTCACTTGCAGCAATGATTTTACAGGCTGGCATTATTAGATTTTCAACAACTGTGTCGCTTTTCATTTTTTGCACAACTAACTCGACTAATAAATAACTGGCTTCTTGAGCATTCTCACTAACAGATACCTTCTTCTCGAATTTTTTGCTTTGTTTTTGTTGTTCGTCCAAAAGCCGTTTGGAATAATTGGGCGTTTTATTTGACAAATGGCTATGATTAGTTTTGAAATGCCTAGTTAATTTAGCTGGAGCCATTGCAGTATTTGTTAACTTTTTCCCACACACAATGCACAACGGAGTCGGACAGCGCTCATCTCCAGTCCATGTAAGACCCATTGCTAAATAATTTTCACTATAGACGCGAGATTTCTTTGTATCTGTCATTTCCCGCCCTTCGCTACTACTACTTGGCTTAACAGTGTTCGTACTAACCCTACTTACAGTTGTATCGCTCTCCTTCTTCTCTACGTCGAATCCTTTTCACATTTTTCCACATTATCCAGTTGTGCCAATATGAATTTAAAAACAACGCACTAAACAAACTAAAACTGACACAAACAATGACAATAGCTTGCTGAATAACTGTCACTCTGCTGAAATGCCACTCAGTAACACGCATCACTAAAATAACGAGATAGTGCTGGACGTGCCAAAGGCATGAATGCTGTCAGTCACAGTTGCAAGGCGTGAATTTCTAATTTCCCACAACTTTAACAGGAATACACACATTTTCATGTAAAAGAAAAAGCAACTGTACATGATCATTCCACAAAAACTCCGAGTCTAATATAGACATACAGTACACACATGCACACAAAATATGTCAAATATTCATCGCTATCAGGAATGTATTTAGAGGGGGAAGATAAAAAATTAACGGAATTCATTGGTTTTCATTATTAATCATTTATGAATTGTTTGTTTAGTTGGAAGCCGTTTATTTCTTTGAAGAGCTCATTCAATTTTAAATCGAATTCATTTCAATTAAGAATCAAGAAATAAGAGTTGTTTTACAAAAATAGAAATAGTTATATTCACATACTTTTCATTTCTACACACAGATTACTATGAACAGAGCCGATATTGAACGATTGTAAACAAGAGATTCATTCGGCTATGGTACGTGAACCAACTTTTTCCGTGGGGACACCAAATTACTTTTTTAAACTATGCCATTTACTGATTTTTCGCGGAACCCTAGGGTTCCGCGGAATCCCGGTTGAGAATCACGGGGCTAGAGGGTTCATTTAATGTTCGGAAGGTCGTAAGCTCTCGCCCAGCGGTCGCCAACGACTGAGGATTTGCACGGTTTCCTTCAGTTACACCAGGCAAATAGTACCTTGAATCTTGCCAGAGTCGATTTCTTTCTATAACTTTCACTTTGTTGTTGTTAATATCTTATAAAATGGCATTTTAACTGTTTGAGAATTTGATTTCATGGCCTTTAGGCACCTTTGACTCAGCCTCAAATAGGGATAGGGGAGTAAATATGGAAGGTAATGGCAAGGCCTTACTTGAGATTATTCCAGCATTTGCATGGAAAGGTGTAAGTGGTGTCTTGCACGGTTTCTGTCGATTTTTGACCGTATCTTTTAACATTAGGGAGTGCTTTCGAGGATATGGGGGGCCTGGAAGAATCACTGATTACATATATGCAGAGTATGAAGTAAAAACTACGCTTGGAAATAGGTGGGATGCGCCAAGTGATATATGCACTCTTTCCTAAATGATCTTACTCCCCAAGCAAAAACTGAAATAACGCCAGTGGCTAGAAATGCTATGGTTGCTCTAGAATCTTAACAATGAGCAAGTTCTCGATATCTGGACAGTTTACTCATCCTAATTAACCTGTATTTTTCAAAACATGTGTAAATATAATTATGTCTCTGATTATTAATTTGAACGCGTTTAGGTTTTTATCGGGAAAGTAGTTTTATTGAATTTAGGCTTGTAATGAGTTGCTTTAAACTTCATTTAACTCTGTATTATTTGATATTAACCAATTATATATTAGGTGTCCAATAGATGGTAGCGAAAACATTTGATCTTTTAGAAGTGAAGTAATTTTTTTAGTTATAGTAATTTTTTTTAAAGAATTTTACATTGTTTTCATACAGTTTTATTATTTACAACTAATTCCATTTGTATATATTATTTCGAAAGTATACTAAATGTTCAAAATGTGGTAAAATGAACTATTTGATCCATGAATATTAAAAGTTTGACCGAGTACATGACTGACCAATCTCGAATGCCTAATTTATAAGTTACTGGTATAAGTATTCTGACTCAAGCTATTATTAAGAACTCTGATTTTGGTTAACGATTTGGATCGATTTAATCTTCTATATTCTGACCTCGCTATTTCTCTGGACTTCGATTTTGGCTAATTAAGGTTCTAGATCATATATTCTGACTGTCGCTATTCGTTGGACTTTGATTTCGGTAATAGTTTTGGTACATATACAATTTTCATCATTTTAATATATGTTACTACACTATATAGGTCTATTGCTCAATTTATAACCAAGTAAGCATTCGGACTGATCTCAACAATGACGACACCTGGCTCACGAAAAATGGAAGGCGCAATGGCTAGCAACATACCAACAAGCCACATCGGTTTACCTCTAGCCGTACTTGGCCCTCACCAGTTATCTGGAGCAGAAAAACGAAAGATCGAACCGAAATCTCACCGATCGCGATCAAGGTCTCCTGTACAATCTAAACGACAACATAACCTAAGTGAATCTTCAACTGATAGTACAAATATTCACATGAAGCTCGATAGTGGAAACCAAAACGTATCCAATAAACAACAGACCTTTAATTTCATACTGTCCAACTATGACGCCAAATATCAGAACAGCAAACAAATATTCTTACAACTTACAAAGTACATTTCTCGAATATCAATAACTCAGATAGTTCCTACCAGAAACGGATACATACTGAAGTCAACAGATCCTAATGGTATGAAGACTATTAGAGACAAACACTCATTCGAAATCTTTGGTAAGAATGCAGTAATAAAACAACTCCTCAATCAACGAGGTCCGAAACAAATGCCACCACCACGATCATCGCCGGCACTATCTGTCGTAATTATTGGGATCCCGCCTGATTATACTGACAACGAGATTCAGGCTGAACTAGAAGAAGGCTTTTCGGTGATAAAATGCATCAAGATCATGTGCAGAGAAGGCTCAACCTTCATGGTACGGGTCCTCTCAAAGTCGCAAGCAACCATCGACGACCTCGTGATGAATCGGTGCACAAATATACGGTAAGAAGCATAGAGTCGAACCGTCGCAAACACCACAACCAATCAGATGCGAAAAATGTCAGACCTAAAATCAACATACTACTGCCAAATGTACACAACAGCCTAAATGTGGATTCTGTAGTGGGCCACACAACACCCGGCAATACACAAATCTGGCACAAACACCAAAACGCGCACAATGTAACGAGGCCCACCCTACATACAGCTAAGGCAAAACCACCAGTGCAAGAAGAAAAACCTCACCTCGTCGTGCCAGTCCGAACACACGAGAAACTAGACCAGGCTACTTCCACATCCGCAGAACAAACATCGGTTTACAACCCAGTAATAATCGAACAAATGCTAGCCTTTGTAACAATGGCCCTACAAAACATTCACCCGTTTCTAAGACCACACATTCTGCAACAGGTTCAATATGCAGCAAAAGCTACCCTACAAGTAAATTTCAATACTACGTATTCAGGTCAATATGTACACTTTCATGCAACGCAACTGGCAAGCCCCACATAGATCCATGAGGAACAAGAAAAATCATGCAGTTTTTTACATGATGACATTAGCTTTCTTATTTCTAAATAATCAGATCAGTAACACAGAAGAAAACCCTACTTAAACAACTTCTACAGGGTGAACAAATAAACACATTTATGCTAAACGAAACTAACCTAACAGCCAAGATGCACTGTAAAATTGGAAAACAACAAATATTAAAACACAACAATAAAACCGCCACACAAAAGGCAACCGGTGGGGTACTACTGGGATTCCAGCCGACAATAGCATACCGAAGACACCACCATAACATAGCAAATCTACCGGAGCACCTAATAGTAACATTGTATTTTAAATCACTATACATCACAGTAGCAACAATATATGTCAGACCCAGGCACCCAATACCATATGCATTCTTCCAATACATATCCAAAATCTTCGGAAACTATATCATCATGGCTGACATAAACTTTCACAGCAGACCAGTCCAACAGAAAACCAGATTCACCAACTTCATAACTACGAACACTACTGGCGAAATACATAATCTACCTCGCCACACAAGACCCATCAGTAACACCACACCGGATATAGTAATCACATCATCCAACCTATCAAATCGCTGTCTGGTAGAAGTCTTAGACACTATTGGAAGCGACCACGACCCAATAAAACTCACACTACGCTGCCGAAATCAAGACAACGGGAACCAAGCACCATACAGACGCACTGTACCTCGATATGATAAGACTAACTGGACTGCGTACCGCACAGCAGTAGAACTAGAAACAGGGAACCTAATTGTACCTGAAACAGAAGACGACCTTTATAAGATAGTGGACGAAATAACAACTGCCCTCAAAGATGCAGGTAAAACACACATCCCGACCCAGACAACCGCAATATCAAAACCAAAACTACCACCACAGTACCCACGAATGTTAAAACGATCAAGACAACTATACTAAGAACACATGCGTACTGGAAATTTAGAAGCCCTACGACACCATAGACAGCTACAACGGATGATCACAAACTACCTCAAAGCGTACAAACAAAGAAGTTGGATTAAAGCATGCAACTCATTAGGAGAAATGAGTCACCCGACAAAGTACTGGAAAAGGTTTAAGATGCTAACTGGACAATGTACCTCCACACCATACGCATTACTTCAGAACAACACACCGTTAACAACAGACCAAGAAAAAGCCGATGCATTTGCCGAATATCTACCAGATGTCTTCACACCACCTCCACAACAAAATCCATACCACCATCCACTAGACAGGCTAAATCCAGAGTCACCAGAACTTTAACCAAATATCAGCCATACTATGCCAGAAACAAACCCTCTCACAGAAGCCATCACCGTAGAAGACATCCACCGATCTCTGGCAAACCAAAGAAACTCCGCACCAGGCATTGACAATATAAGCTACCGCCACATCAAAGAAGCTCCCGCATCATTCATGCAACTACTGGCAATAATATATACATTCATTCTACGCACCGGTTTCATACCACAGGACTGGAAAATACCAAAACATTAATGTTCCCAAAACCGAATAAAGCAACAAATTCCGTTTCCTCATACCGACCAATACAGTTAACTACAACTTTCAGCAAAATCCTGGAACGAATACTGGTCTATAGATTACACCACCACATCACAGAGCACAGCCTACTACCGATACACCAAGCTGGCTTCCGACCAAATTTCAGCATAAACGACCAACTACTAAGGCTCACAAACCTAATAGTCCAAAATTACAACTCATTAAATCCATCATGCCTAGTCTTATTTGACCTGGAGAAGGCATTCGACAAAGTGTGTCACTAAGGACTGATCTATAAACTTATTAAACTTAAACTTCCTGGGGCATATATTAGATTCACGTACCAGTTCCTGTCAAACCAAATATCATATGTTCATATGATATAAACAACACCAGTTCCCATCCGTACTTCATCTGTAGTGGTGTCCCGCAGGGTTCAGCACTTTCACCCCTACTATACCTGCTACATGTTGTAGACTTCCCAAGCCTACCGAACAATGCTCATCTGTTTCAATACGCCGACGATACTGCTTTCCTAGCTACTGCCCAAACTGTGCACAGTATAAACAACATCCTAAACGCCGCTATCCATAGCTTCGTTACTTGGCGCAACAAATGGCGACTCAAAATAAATTCAAACAAAACCCAAGCAATAGTCTTCATACCACATAACAGACGATCCAAAGTCCATAGAAATCCAAATAAACTAGCCATTACAGTCGAACATACAACAATAACACCAGCAAAACAACTCACATAACTTGGAGTAATTTTTGACCACAAACTAACATGGAAACCATACCTAAACAAAGTCACAGAAAATGCACATACCAGACTGAATTTACTCAGAAGACTAACGTGCACAACATGGGGACTGCATCCAGAAACAATACTCACCACTTACGAAGTCTTCTTACGACCAGTCTTAACGTACGGTTTTACAGCATGGATCTCAGCAGCAACCTCTTACTATGAAAAATTGAAAGTTCTGGAGCGCGCTTTCCGAATAACCTTCCGTGTCAAACTCCCTAGCCTAACCAGAGAGCTCTATGACCAAGTACTATTCGAAAACATCCTAAGCCACATAGAAAAATCAAGATTAAAACACGTAAGTACAAAATACCAAAACGACCATCCACTACTCGTGGATATCATAGAGACTGATCTGAGCTCTAAGTGTGTGAGTCTGTGAATGGAAGAGGTGCTGATGGATAATATAGCGAGTAAGGGAAGATAATAATTAATAATTGTGCAAAGAGGCTGATCTTCTGGAACCCGGAAGCAAAGCGGCTCGATGGAACAAGTGGAATGAGTGAGGAGAGAGTGCGTGAGTTAAGTGAAATTAGTGTATAGTGTGGAATAATGGAAACGAGACTGCAGAAGGAGTAACCTGTGACAACAAGAAGATGCAGTTAGTACCAGGAATGGGATGGCGAAAAAAACTTTGTGGATTTACCAACTCATCCACGCTCACGTAATCCTATGTTGTTTTTTGATCTTGTTACAGGAAGAAGAAGAAGAAGCCATAAGAAGAAGCAGCTTAAGTTATGTGTTGTCCTCGTCCCCTTGTTTTACTCCTTAAATGTTATGAACTTTATGTTTCTTTATTCTTTTTCTAAATAAATAGGATATAAGTAGAAAGGGTTCCCCCAATGCAAAAGGTCCATATATGATATTAAGACCAGGAGAACATTCTGCACGCCTGGCAAAAACCCGTCTCGCAACCCCAGAAGTTTCAGACTGATGAAACACTGGAGCTTTTTGGAATGCCGGAACTCCGGCAATCCAAGAATCTCTAGGGACATGCCTGCCCCAAGGCAAGGAGGCAGGGGTGGAACGCGGGTCCCTAAATTAAAAAAATCCTTAAGAACTTAGAGTCGTTGTGTCTCATTCGATGCAGAATACTATCATACATTGTCTACATGACCAACGGACATTTTGGTTCCCGAAAAACCTACGGCCTAATCAATAAGTATTTTTATTTGGAGTATCTCCGTAGAGACATACAGTAATATGTAAATGATTGTGTGACATGTCAGCGAACCAAAGCTGATAACCATCCTGTTCGAAATTCAACATTGACTGTACCTGAATCGAGGCCCAGGGACCTGTTGAGCGTGGACATTGTTGGTAAATTGCCAAATGCTAATGACCATGTATCGTACGTTTTGACCAGTTTGGATGTTTTTACGCGTTATGTAGTGGCACACTCCGTACGTAATGCGACTGCTTCTTCCATTATCGGTGTCTTAAAGTGTAGTTCATCCATCTGGGGCTTCACAAGGCTATTGTTGCTAACAATGGACCTTGTTTTATCGCTAAGAAATTTAACACGTTTTTAAAGGAAAAGGGAATTAAACTATACCATTCAAGGCAACCCTGTCGAATGGAGCCACTGTGAACTGAACAGACTCTGGCGTCTCTATTGCACGATTTTTCACCGTGAATGGAGCAAACATCTTTTTGATGTGATAACTCTGCTCAACTATACAGTCTCCGACAATTTGTCTGTAGCACCAAATAGATCCATTTGAATGAGGATAATGTCCTTCCATCGTGGGATGTGGTTACTATTTCTCCGTCTGAAATTACGCCTTCAACCACATGGAGTGAGAAACTTGTCATGGTGGATGCGAAGCGACGTTCACAAATTGAAAAAAGGAATGAGAAATTGAACAAAAATCCAAATAAGAGGCGCGTGTTTAAGAGAGGTGACTTCGTCTTCTTGAAAAACCACACACTCAGTGACGCAAGTTCTCACCACATCAAGAAATTGTTCCATTTATACGTCGGCACGTATTTATGTACGGACGTTCCCAGTGAGAAGGTAATATCACTGGTAGATTCCATGAATGGAAAGGTTTTGGAACATCATTCGACCCAACATTGTAAACTCTGGAAGCCCACTAATGAAACGTTATCATTTAGGTTAGAAATAGCTAAAAAGTATACGAACAGTTCACTTCATCATCAATTTGATCTCGTTCAATGAACATCGCGAGAAGAAAAAATCAAAACGTCGAAGAAAGCAGATTTTGTGGACAAACATCAACGGATACGGTCCGAACGTTCCTTATTCGGGCACCATATGTAGCGTATCTCCGTCACAGAAAAAAAGTTAGGAAAAAAGGTATGCAGAATTTTCGTTCAAGGATTTTGGAAAATGACTATTAATATTGCTGTTTTGAAAGTAGAAATTATGCAAGACATCGTAATAATCCACTTCTGTGTTCAGTGTTATATACAACACCATTTACGAAGAGAAGCCAACTAGCTGTGTATGTAATGGGACGTGTGTCTCTTTAGTAGTCCAATAAAGGGCGGCGATGTACACTAGCCGGAAGTAATGATGAGTTAGAGTTGCCAATCTACACATATTTACAAGTACAAACTGTGGTGGGATAATGTTTGTAAGTACTCTTTATAAACTATAATATCTGATAAATCATTTCATATGTTTTTCAGAGGTTTAAAGTGCAATCGTTGGAGAGAGATTGTGAATGGAACTTATAGTAGTGGCGAAGCTGGTGCTTCAAAGTTAGAAGGACAGAGGTAAACCGTATATCCTCTGAATGTAATTTAAATTGATTTTTGGCTTGCTTTAGGTAGAGTCCCTGAAGATTGCTGCAAAGCACCTGTACGGTGAACTATCTAAACTCGAGAGCAGTCGTCGTCGAGTTAACTGTAGCCTCACTATTGACCAATCTACGGATTGTGGCACTTCAATCTCGCTGCTCGAGTTTATAGAATAGGGTATGCGTCATCAGAGATTCAGAGTCTGAGAAGGGGAGTGCTGAACATTTGGATGCTGCCAAGGTTTCGCCGTTGGGATAACCAGAAACGCTCATCACGCATCAGAAGCTGTATTAGAATTAATGCTTTGCGTTTGAGTTTGATGCCAAAGTCACTTGAGGATTACCAGCCGAGAATCAGTGTAGTAGGAAAGATTTCAGGTTCTGAGAGTCCACAGTATTCTCGTTACGGTTCCATGAAAAGACGGTTATATGGACTAAGATGTTCCATGAAGTTATGTCACTGGGCAGTTACTTCACGTCTTATTTCCTTCTCAACATATCTACCTGATCATTCCCAAAAACACTTTGTAATGAAGAATCATGCTTTCATGTTCATTTGAGTAACAAGAAATTAGGGAACTTTTGCTCGTAAGAAAATACATAATTTTGAACTGAACAAGCCCAATATACACAAGTCTGAGCGTATGAGATTGTCTTTTCGATGCTTGCTAATATATAAACTTTCTTCACGTTTTCGGGGTAAGGAGATTTTGGTGAATTCCGATCGTTGCGTATGTTATGAAATTATTTTGGGTAACTTTGGAAAGATAAAATTTTTAACTTACATTTCCAAGAGAACACATACAGAAAAGAAATCCCTTTTTACTATTATCTAAATTTCCGTTAGTGGCAAGGATTAAAAGTTAAAATAGTGGATATAGTTTGAATTAGATAACTAACCAGTTAAGTATGCATGGGAGAAAAGCCTTTTTAAAATACTCACACAGGTAAAAGCTATTGAATATATTCACACAGGTAAAGCCATTGAAAGTGTACACAGAGGGAGAAACCTATCGTGAAAGCTTTATTACGAATGGGAATCATATTTAGTGTAATTGTGTAGCTCTGTCCGTACACGTAATCAATATACTGAATATTTTACTGTCATATAAGAATAGTTACGTTGAATCATTTCAAAAAACTAATTTCGTTTTCTGTTATATTTCAAGTTGCTATTTAATTTTCATTTTAATATATTGTTGTTCGTCATATCAGTTGGAACTCTATTTTACTCTTTGTATCAGTATATAAAGATTAACGCTGGACATAATCAAAGAATTGTTGTGCACTGCGTTTTACATGCATATATCTATTGTGTAGCTTTCGCAATAAAGTGAATCATTCCAATATTTGGTAGTGAAGTTTCTGGTCCTAGCAGACTCCAAGTGTACATTAAAGTGCAATTATTCAAAGAATCTTGTACGGTGTCTGCGTTGAAACCTTGAGTAAGATGTCGCCTTAACCTTAAACATAAAACCAAGGATTCCGGATATCGTACTTCGGTATCGACCTAGCGGTCATACGTCCACGTATAGCCTCCACAACATCGAACCGCAAGCTTAGTGCGCGAACCCTAAACGCCATATAATAAACTGAATGAAGTGGATAGAATATTTAATGCATATAATCTCTCTAGAAAATTTTGTGGACATTTCCACTAAAGTTCTGGCTTTACAAATAAAATTCATATTCCTTAGGGACCCATCTAGTGACAAACGTTATAACCTTTTAGTTCATTATTTTTAAAAAAAATGATGATTACATAGCTGTACATACTTGTTGATGAAGAGAATATTATTTACTATGAAGCACATTGCCTATTAGTTAGTTTAGAGCAGTAAAACGCTGTAACCGTGTTCACGTAATATTGTTTTCAAACAATTTAACCAAGTTACAATCCTTTCAATCGTAGACTGTGCCGCATCAGCTCTACCGTTTGTGGTATTAGAAATATTGATGCTTCAAACTTCATTTCCCACGTTTTCGGCAGCCTGTAGCTCCGTAAGTACTGAATATTCTACATTCGTTCTCATTAACTTTTTCTTAGTTCGATCTCAGTTACTCATCATTAAATTGTTCGCACGACTAATCAGTCACCCTGTATATATTACGATATAGCACATTTTACTTACTTTGGAGCCGTCCCAAAAATGTGCATTACGCACATCGTCTAATTCCAGTTTTGTTTATTTTTCATAACATCACGCACACATCACTGCTCATAGACTAAAAAACACGTTAGAAGATTATTCCGCGTCTTCGGGAACTATGAAAGTTTCCGGAAGGGGAAAGAAGTTATCGGTGACTCAGGCTTTTCTCGTCAAATTCATTAGCTACCTGTCTCGCGAACTCAATTTCTTGCAGAAAACATTTAAGCCGTAAACTATAAATGAATGTGTTAACAATAATAAAACTTGCCAGCTTTTAGAACACAATTTTTTCAACTCAACTGAAAGATAATGTTTCCCTTAGAATGCATTTTCTGAGAAAAATGGCGTCCAAATATAGTTTTTCAAAATTACTTTTCTCGTCAGAAAACATTTAGGCATAAAACCTAAACCAATTACTGGTCGAAAATAAAACTTGATCAAATTTTAGAAATCGTAAGTGTTTTAACTACAAGTATACTGATAAAAATATGACGAACTTTTCCAATACAACCAACATGCCGTTGGAGTTACAGTAAAAGTAACAGTCCAATTATAGAGGTGTAGCCACGGGGGGCACAGGGGAAGCGTGTTCCCCAAATGAAACTTGCGATAATACGGTAGATATTCTGTTTCTGACATGTCGTACACGACACCTGTGGGTTAGTCCATGTGAAATCGTCCAGCTTGGCTGCTCGACCCCTTAAAAAAAAATGTATTTTTAAATATTTATATCACTTATATAAGAATAGTTGAAAACAAGTATAATTTTATTTTTATACCAATCTATTAATTAATGGCAGCCAGTTTAGTATTGCAGAGCATACCAAAATTTATGTTAGCAAACGTTTACGGAAAATGTAGTATATGCGGACTCGTTTATCATGGGACATTCAAACAAAAAACATTCTTTCGTTTAAAATCCACTTGATAATTCCAGTTCAAGGAAACCTAGAACGTAATCGAACTTGTCAAAATGGTATTTAAATACGATTGTTGAAATAGAAATAGTTCCGGTCTTCAGTACGCTTTTTCGTCCGGAAGAGATTGAATATCAAAGTTGATTTTCTGTTCACTATTAACATATCAAAGTATGTTGAAGGTTGATATATGCTTCCTTAATTTTTTATGAATTTTTGAAAATCCAAAAAATTGTATTTTGTGCATACTGGATGCCCAATATCTCTGGTGGAACAAAATATAAAAATCTAATTTATTCACACACTATACATTTATGTCAGAAGAAACTACGTTAAAAAATTAAACTTTGATATTTGAATGTGAAGGAAGCTACAAATTTGGTGCAAATTGGGGGTGAATAATGTTCATGCGCGCTATGGTATGAATATTGGAGATCCTTATCTCTGGTGGGAGGCCAGATATAAATATTTTTTTACATGTTAGCCGCTTATGACGAGAAATTAAAGTAGATATTTCAACTTTGATATTTGAGTTTGAAAAGAGTTGCGAATTTGCAAATTGGGGGGTGAATAATGATCGTACGCGCTCTGGTAAATGTTATATCACCACCAGAATGCCTAGGAAAGATATGAATATGGAAAGTAGATCCTGAAATATCCTTGTAAGAGAGCTTATATATATATAT
>JAGDQP010038656.1:0-18073 GCA_022664845.1 Lepisma saccharinum
CTCCACGCCATTTTACATCTTCTATTTATTTCATCAGTCAACTTGGCATTCGATGTTTTGTGCTGTCCTAGGTTAACTTGCACATCAATTATGCCTGTTCTCTCTCCGTTAATCTTTATTTCCTTCTTTCCAGCATGTTGATTGTACATTACTTTTGTTTTACTTAAAATATTTGAACTCTCATTACACAGTTCTTCCATTCTGGTTTGTAGTTCTTCTGTACTTGAAGCAAACAGGATTATATCATAAGCGAATCGTAGGTGAAGAAGATATTCGCCATTAATTTTTATTCCAACTTCATCCCAGTTTAAATTTTGGAATACACACTCCAGGACTGCAGAACACAGTTTTGAAGAAATTTAATGTCCTTGGCTTACTCATTTTCCAACTTTAATTTTTTCACTTTCTTGATTTAGTGTAATGGCAGATGTAGCAGTCGAGTAGATGTTTCGCAGTAACTTGATGTATGCACTTTCGATGCCTTGATATTCAAGTGATTTAAGTACTGCTACCAAGGAGACCGAATCGAAAGCTTTTTCAAAATCTATGAATCCCAAACATAGTTCATATTCATTAGTCCTTTCCATAACTTCATTCAATGCTTTTATGTTGTCCATTGTGCTAAATCCATGACGATATCCGGCTTCTTTTTCCCTGGTTAAAATCTAAGTCTCGTTCAATACGATTCAAAATAACTTTGAACATTTTATATAGAACTGTCAGTAAACTAATCTTTGTCCCCTTTCTTGTACAATAAAATAATTTCACCTCCCCATTTAAACATCTGTGCTGTGAGCCCGTCTTCTTCAGGCGATTTTCCGTTCTTCATTCCTTGAAGTACTTTATCCACTTCTTCTTTCGTTACATCTGGTATTTCTACATCATTTTCGTTCTGAATAATCATTTCCTAGTTCTTCTTCGGAGTAATACAGCTCTCTGTAGAAATTTTCAAATATTATTATATCTGATAATTTCCTCCTTATTTCGTGTTACGGTCTTGACTGGTTCTGGACTGCAATTATTTGCTTTTTCCCTATCATGAGCTGCTGTTTGGTTCTCTTCACGCTCTTGTTTTCCTGGATTGTATTTCTAACAAGTTTTTCGTTATATCTTCATGCATCCTCTCTTATTTTCTCCCTTACGGTTTTATTTAGTTCTCTGTACTCGATCCTTTTTATGTAACTTCCTCTTGTTTCATTTCCCTTCTTTTCTTCATCAAGAGTTTAGTTTCTTCACAGATTTTGCTCTCATTTTTTTTTCTTTTTGATGCCTGCTATTTCCTTGGCTGTTTGTCTTACTATCTCGGTCAGTATTTTATTTCTGCTATTGATGTCTTCTTCATCCTCTAACTCTTCGGAGGCACTGAATATATATAATTGGGTACCGAAGATTGATTACATGAAAATATCATACAAGAATGAGATTTTCATATTGCGAAACATCGATCAATCGCTATAAGGAAAATTGCGTAGAAATAGTATATGCTCTTTAAATTCCCAAGTTCAGATCCCAGTTGGATCATGAGTATTCGTGGATTTTTATTAAATTAGCTCAACAGTTCATTAAATTAGGCCATTGGAACCAAGTGAAAAAGTCCTGTACTCTAGCTAACGTTCATTTGCGATGGGGAGGAAGCACTTTCGTGACAAGTGGTTTGTCATGTTTGTATATCCGTCGGGATAGAAGCTTGAGCTTTTTTCGAGTTAATAGTAAGTCCCATCCTAAGAAACTGCGCGCTTGATTAGAACGAAAATAATCTGTATTAACAGTGGATTTTCGTAGTCTAATCAAAAATAATGTTCATAGTTGATTAAGCAGCAACTTTATATGTATAGTGATGAAAATCCAAAACTGAGGCAATCCAAAACTAAAGCGTAACAGTTTTGACTGAAATTCAGGTTTGTCGAACTGAGTATGTATTCGTTGACTTGTTTTTATTATTACTTTTTAAAAATAATGCTATATCAATTTTCTGTAGGGATTATGCAAATGTTACAAACTCACAAGAAAACAGAGGGAAGAATTAGATGGTTGTCATCCTAATTTCGAATTACCGCTTCTTCGTGTTGGAGGTTGGGTTATGGGATGAGGGAAGTTGACTACATCTTTGGTTGCGTCTCTCTGTGTGTGTGTGTGTCTTCACTTTCTCCTATTACCTGGCAGGTCTCTTCAGCAGCAGGATTTAAGGTCAATGTTGTGTTGCCGACTGGCAGAAGGCCAAAGAAACATAGGCAAAGAGCCAAATGGTGAAAGTATATATTGAGTCGCCAGCCCGACGAGCCGAGAGAAAGAGAGAGAAGTACTTCATCTCTCTCTTTTTTTATGTCATGATGGTTTAAATTGGCAACATTGCGTGGGTTGCCAAAGTGTTGTCTGTCGCGTAATCCTCTTGTTTCGATATTGTATCATGTGGAATGCAGGGAAGCTTTAAATCATAAATAGTTCTTTCTCTTTATGTCGAGAACTTGGAATGACAACTAGTATTTTATTTCGAATTTGCCTAGCTTCTTAAGAGGAAAAGCTTACCCACTGCGTCATCGGTTTATTAACGTGCCTAATAATTTGAGGACACAAATATATTTTCTGTTAGGAGCTGTATCTAACAATTACTAGTCGAATGTTAACCAAGCATTTATGTGATTTAGAGATAGAATACATTTTAGGATGTCTTGAAAAGAATTGTGTAAAACTGTTAGCAGCTTATCAAATTTGTTCATCATACATTTGTAAAGAAAGTTGCTCCTGTCTGTGGAGCATTTGAACTGTACCTATCGAAGTCTAATTGCATGATGTTATACTTATGGAACAGATTTTACAGCTGCGAGACTAAAAGCTGATCCTTTCCAGATCATGTGGAATGACTCGACACCTAATTCTTACGTTGTAAACAATATAAATAGTACCTTTTGCCCATCTTCAGTACATCACACACACAGAAATTAGGGATGCTGAAAATTATTACACACTTTGAATGTTCATGAAGTACTCTGTGATCATGTACTGATGTCTAGTTCATCTTCTGTCATTACACTTGTACAACTCTTCTGTAGGTGACACTATGTCAAATACCTGAGCTGCTGTCTATGCGCGCGTGCGGATAACATCAGTGCGAGTTGTCCCAATTTTGGTGTTGACCCATATCGTGATGCCGATTGGCGAGCTACATGAATTAATTTTGATAATAAGTAGCTTACCCCTTCCGCGTTACCCAGATAGAGCTGCGATGCAGAGTCGTTAGTTACACTGACAATACCCTCTTCGAATGAAAGCCGGGTAGCAGTTCAAAAGAGTTGTTGACCCAAAGAATTTCTTTGTGTGTGTCTATGAAGACTAACTGTCAGTTTTGTAGTGTGGATTGAGTCGGTTATTTGAGAAGATAAAGACTACTTGAGATTATAATCAAATTAGTTTATCGAATTCATACTAAGTTGAAAGTGTTTGTCTAGCAGCCCTCATGTGAAAAAAAATTTAAAAAATGTTATCTTGTTTGGTGGTACTCTCCAATATATAGTATTGCCTGATATTTTAATCTGTTCATCTTGAGATAAAAATTAAAATGTCTCAAATGACGTTTCTTGTATGCTTCTTTTGCATGTCCGAAACTCTACATATGATACAGTAGTTATGCCGGTGAGTTTCTCTTAGGATTGTGCCTCGTGGTACACTGTGTGAAAGCAGAAATCCTAAATGATACACAGTTTTGCGTAGGTAATGTGTTACAGATGGGGTAGTGTTATTATAGTAGCCATGAAGCTGTCAGTGGAATGGGCCAGAAAATCATAAAAATTCGGGGTTCCCCGTCAAATTTTCAGTTCGGTTTTATTTTCCTCTGTTTAAAAGTAACTAGTTCTCTAAAAGAACCCGAGAGTCAAGAGTCAATCAATGAATCATTCAGAAGAAAACATATATTCAGCAGCGAATTAGCTTTGAAACATTGCTATGTGAAATTTCCTTTTCTTATGGCCATAAAAATATATCGAAAACCTTACTTCTTGATTGTATTGCGTGTGTTTCAGTAAATTTCAATGTCTAGCTTCTGAAATTATCCTTGTAAAGCCAAAAGCATTAGTGAAATGAGCCGGAAACATGGCAACATAGGCAGACATATATCGTTGGCTGTTTCGTTTAGCGAGCGAAAGAGGCGGGGTCCGTCCATTACTAAGTCTCTCATTATGACTCCCTTGTCGTTTTCTCCTTATTACCTACCATATCTGTGACGTCAGTCAGGACGATTTGCCTCTCACTCCACCTCATTGTTGTACCAGTTGATACGGACAGTCCAACAACATATTACAGAGTTCACGTAGGGAAACAGATGTCATTTACTGCCGAGGTGGATGGCTCAACTCACCTGTAAAAGACATGTTTTTTTTTTTTTTTTTGCATGTATTGCGTTTATTCATTTCTAGAAATTATTCCTGTTTGTTCCGTGGTTTGGTCCAAAGACTAGTTTAATTCACATTTTATATAATCTCTATAAAACTATGGCACTATATTAGGAATACACTGATTACTTACTTTTGTATATGTTAATGGAAAGAAATAATCAGAAAAAGAAAGCTATGGCGAAAGTACTGGTAATTCAGATAATCGTGTTTTGTCTGAATTAAACAAATTCCACTAATGGGATTAATTCAAAAGATGTGGTTAATGGAACGATTCAAAAGATATGGGTAATGGAACGATTCAAAAGATGTGGTTTATAGAACAAATTCGAAAAGACTTGGTTTATAGAACAAATTCGAAAAGGCGTGGTTTATAGAACAAATTCGAAAAGACGTGGTTTATAGAACAAATTCGAAAAGAAATGTGGTTTATAGAACAAATTCGAAAAGAAATGTGGTTTATAGAACGAGTTCAAATGATGTAGTTGATGAAGTTTACAAGAAACTAACCGTAAGTAACTTTATAGCGTCAGCTGTTAACTTGAGACAGAACTACAAATATCAAAGGGGATGTTCTTGTTGGATGAAGTCAAATGATTTGGTTAATTTACTGACTTCAGAGGATAGTTTGTGATGAATTGAAAAGATAAAATTTATGGAATGCATTGAAGAGACGGAATTAATGAGATTGGTTCGAAGAATTTACAAGAATTGAAACAATTTGAAGAAACTTGCTCCGTTTACTTGGTCTATTGAAGCAGTTGTGAAGTTATAATACATAAAATTGGATTTAAAATCTTCGAACGTACTGTATATGTATTTTTTCGTAAGGTGAAACACTAGTTTTGAGAGAGAGTGAGTGAGTGAGTGTCTGTCTGTCTGGTGGTATAGTAAACAATTTTTTCTCTGGAAAAATAAAAATAAGTTGCAAGAAACGCAATAAAAATAATCACAAGATAGTTTTCGGTATATGTATAATGATATGCAGTGAAACATGCAAATACATTGCGGTCCCCCTCCCTTCGACTTCCTTTAATAATAACGAAGTAGTATTGGGAAGGAAGTATTGGCAAAGAAACTTGTTGTTTGTAGCACATGTTTCCCGCAACACGAAGTGACGAGAGAATGTGTTCGATTAGCGACAGCAGTTGGGTGACATCACTTGAATGATGGAGCCCCTGGGAGGTGACCACTAACGACGCATAGTGGCAGGAGTCGGCAAGCGTGAAATGGGACGAGAGGAGAGAGAACGGGGTGGGGAGTTAAAAAAAGAGGTGTATTTTGTCCTCCAGGGCGGGGGCACTTGCACAAAATTGATAGCTATATTCCGGTATTTCGAGATCATGAACTTTGTTAAGCTACTCGAATATTATTAATGGAGCACAACGAACAGGCTTTTCAGTAATGGAAACCCTTAGCGTTTACTTGATGTATATTTTTATCAGTTAATTATGAGAAATTTCAACGGTTAGAATTAAGAGACTCTGCATAATGGGTTCAATAATGGCATAGTTAAATTGTAGTGTTAATTTTTCTTCTATATGTAGCAACAGTTGTACACTTCTCATGAAAAAACGCGACTCTTAACAAAGTGCAGCTAGGCCATCCAAATGACATGTTGTTATTCCATAATCGTGTCTGGTAAAAAGGTCCGTCTTTCTCCTTCCTTTCGTCTCTTCTACATAACGAAAATCAACAAACAACATGAGCATTTTTTAAAAAAATATGTATTAGTATCGATAAAATGAAAGAATAAAAGCGAGATGAAACCGAATGATACAGGGAGAAATTTAAACACATACGAAAACTTATAGATAACTGTCAGAACCAACGAAAATTAGAGGAGGAAGAAGAAGAGAAACAGATAAAAATGTGGAATGTATTTTCGGAAGTCTTACTGTTGGATTTCTAGAAACCTGTACTTTATAATTTTAGATCCTTTGGTTCTTTTTACTACGTTTTCATTCGTTATTTTTATCTGTTCTCTCTCCCTGACAGACATCCATTGGTTTCCATTTTTCATCGTGAGTGTTTATAATTCTCCCTCCTTCATCTGATGTATACTGTTTTATCTCGTTTTTATTCTTTCATTTTATTGATAGTAATGCATATATTTTTTAAAAAAAGTGCTCGTTGTTAGCTGATTTTCGTTATGTGGGAGAGACGAAGATGAGAAAGGGGTACCAGACACGATTATGGGAGATAAGATGTTAATTGGGTGGCCTAGCTGCACAGCGTTGAGAGTCGCAGGTTTTTTATGCGGTGTCTACCCCATCCCGGCCTGAGCCAAAAGGCCATAAATAAAATTCAGTTCACCTACTTCAACTGGCCATCCCTATTAAAAGTTCAGCAGTTGGAAAACTTTTTGCAAGATTTTCTAAAATACAAAATTTGTGAAAAGGCACTTATTTTCGTGTGCGTCTTACATATTTCGGCCAGTGTAACATCTTTGTTGCATAGCTTTGCTCTCTTGTCATGACATCATGTCCTTCAAGTCAAACCAGTTTGCGTATAGTCTACACTAGTTTTGTGCTAGGGACACCTTTTGAATGTATTTCTGCTTTAACGAAAGATAGCATAACCTGATAAAGCACCCATCCAGACATGTACGGAAATGTACCGATGGTATCTGCAAACAGATACCTGTCATCTTATGTCATTGTAAGCTGTCCGAAAAAAAAAAAAGCCTGTACGGATATGTGCTGTACGGAAGCGTGCTGCATTCTTTCTAAACTGACGTCTGCAGAAATGAAAGTACGCTTAATCTGTGGGAATACCCATCCCCAATTAACAGTGAGTGTTGATTCATGGGAGAAATTAAGATGATGACCAGTAATGGGATGTATTTGGAAAAGGCATTCATGTTATACTATGCTGTTACATTTTGGTATAAATTATAACTAGCAAAGTGGTCCAGTCGGTCTAGTGGAGTTCAGACTGGAAGGTACGTGATCGATCTCAGTAGCGCTTAGCTTGATTCAGTGTTCTTGTGGTACTTTTAGCCATACTGTTAATATGGTATGGTTATTTTAGCTATACACGAGTGCTACAACTCTACGATCCTGCCTCTATCGCGATAATATTAGCTAAGATTATAATAATAATTTTCGCAGCTTCAAATATACGCTATTGTTGCTCCAGTATGAACAGTAAAATATTGTACTCCTAGCCCTATCACAAATTTACCCTTTTAGGCTTCTGCAGCAGAAGCTGGGAAGTCTGATACCACCGCTTTATCCATCTGTCGACAACTTTTAACGTAGTAACTAGTAACTCAGGAAGTAGCTACGAATGTGATTAAGGTGCCGTTAGATAAGTCTCGACGAGACGAGTTAAAAGCCGCATATTTCAACCAGATAGGATAAGCTATTCCCGAGATAGAGGGAGTTCCCACTTCATAGGAACTATCTAGATAATCGACAAATTTCAGCTCAAGTGCTACTAGTAATAATAAGATGGTTGAGGTGTCGTTCAATTTGAAGTGCGCAGACAATTTCTTCATTTTTCAGTCATCTTCTCCATTTTGGTTTAATGTGTCAGAAGGAAAAAATAATAAAACATTCACATGATAACCTGCTCCGTATGTGGTCGCTTACCTGCAGCGCCCACTGATATACTAAAACAGTTTGAATTTGAATTTTATTTTAAGGTGGAATCCAAATAGGTTTTCCCGCCCTTTTCGTTTTACTTCTATTATTCACATTTGAATGCAGTTAAAAAGAAAATAAGTTTAATAAACTTTAGTATATTCCGCACTTCAATAATGAATATCTAAAACTAAACGAAATTTAAGGAATTCCGGCCTGTGAGACGGCTGTTTTACGTTCAAATAGAAATGTTACGTGGTCAGCGTAACGCCTCTTCGTAGTCGTGTGTCTGACTTTCACGACCACAATCCGCTACTTCTTATATGCAAGTAGCTCCTCAATTGTCCTCTCGATGCTGAGTCTACACACAAATTCTGAGTCTCCACCGGGAATAGAACCTGGGACCGCCCGCACTGAAGTCGAGCGCACTACCGATTAGGCCACGTTGGGGGCTCCAGTAATGAATACCATTAGTTTTAAAGAACTTCAAAACAATGTAAAAACACTTTTGGGACATGGGACTATTTCAGGATACCTACTTAAGCTGCTGTTAAGCATTCTCGGGAAGAAAAAAACATAGTTTTTTATTTCTAGGGTGTATGCCCTACGTTGCAAAAATAAATAAATAAATAAATTTAAAAAAAACGATGTTCCAGGGTGACCACCACTTTTTGGTGTTAAAACATCATCTTTGTTGTGTGATTTTGGTGATTCAGCACTGTGCTAATTCTCGTATGACACCCTACATTTTTTCTTAATCAGCACTGACCACACATTGTGTTGAATCGCCGAAATCAACACCATTTCTTGTATTGATTTGACAAAAAAAAAAAGTTATGTTCGGGGGGCACCGAAAGGTGTTGAATTAACAGTCGCGTTTTGCTGTGTAGAAACAGTGGAAGATGAATGAATTACAAAGAAAATCTTAGAAGAAAATAAAATATTCTTCAGCAATAAAGAGAGAGAGAGTTGAAATGTAATGAAGGACCTTGTAAACAATGGAATTAAAGTGAGTAGATGGAAGAAATATCCAACAACAGTAATGGAGGCACTTGGTGGTGCAGAAGGGAGCCAAAGACTACTACGGGTTGTGGTACTGGATGATAAGGGTAAGGTAGTAAGTAGTTCTGTCTTTGCCCGGAGGGTCACAACAATAACAGCTAACAAAAACATATTGTCCTTTTACCAATGTAATGGCTGAGACGTAGGTCTGCTCGTTCTCGGGATGACTTTGACTCAAACCCCGTGACATGACAGTTTTTCCTGAGACATGCCAGTCAAAGACCTTAATGAGAGTTTGAAATAAACCCGCTAGTTTTACTGTTTCTCTACGACAGACAGGAGTAAACTTCTAAAGAATAAAGTTAGTACTATTAGCTGCTGTAAATTTCAGAAACTTCGGATTTCCTATCTTTTTAATCAGATTTTTCCTGATAAGACTGCTTGCTGAGGGACTTCATCGCTGTAACGAATGACTGAATTAGATGTCTGGCTAGCTCGTCAGTTTTAAATTAAATAAAAAAAAACGAAAATGTTCTTATGGACAGAAATAGGAGGTCCAGATTTATTTAATCATATCTCAGGCTAAACTTTACAATACACTTAATAATTTGTGCATCTGACTGTAAACATTTTTATTTAATGATTTAGTGGGAGCAAAAAGAAATGCAATTCAGCATATAAAGCCATAAATGATTTTAAAAAAAAAAGGACTTAAGAGGATGGGAAAAGCGTGAGAGATGTGAAGCACTCCGATACTGATATCGAAGCAACAAGTGGGCGGTCTGTCTAGCTTTGTCGAAAAGCAAGAGCTGAGCGTCTCGTAGCGACTGAATGCTGAACTAGAAGTCGGAGGCGGAGGGCGTGTTTACGTGTTTGTGTTTGCGAGCTGTCTCTCTTTCTCAGTGTGTGTGTGTGTGGAATTGACTTTGTGAATGGGGGAAAACCTCAAATCAGTGTAATTGTAGATTTCTACTACAGAATGTGAATGAAAAAGTAGTCTTCTGTTTATATTATCGCAATTAAAAAAAAAAGCATATTGTTAATGTATTGCGTTCATCTTGCTTTATTTTGAGACGCAAATTAACATGTTTTAAGAAACGTGGATTAAATACTTTTTTAAAATACACTTTTTTATAACCTCACAATATTAAAACAAATTTCGTGCTTGTGTTACATTTGGCACTGCGAACCAAAGTAGCATTACTGATAGATTAGACAGTGCTGATTGATTTTTAACAGTTGTCTGCGATGAGCCTACTTGCGTGTGTATTCACTATATTCCGTAAAGGTCATATTAGGTAAAAAGATAAAAAACTACCGGGAAATAATTCCCTAAAAGGTGATACTTAGCATATGTGTAACACTAGTACGCAGTAACAACATATATATAAAATAAAAATCATCACTCGTGCATGCTATGCTACGGCCGCCATCTTGGAAAATGGCGTCAGATTTTAACTTTTTGTTCATATCTCGTTAACCGTTGGAAATATGATAAACATGCTTGAAACAAAAGTTAAAGATCATAAAAAGAATCACCTTTTTGATTCTTATAACTTTTGTCCTATCTCTTAGTTTTCGAGAAAACCGTAAATTAAAAATAATAAAATTGGAAATTAATCTACGTGTTAAAAGTCTTTTTAAATGTTTAATTTACGGTTTTCGAGGACAAAAGTTTTATAAGAACTAAAATTATGTATTTTTAATCATCTTTAACTTTTGTCGGACGAGGAAGTCACATGTCTCCATCATGATTGACAGGAGTCCCCTACTTCTTATTTCAAGTATGTCTACAGATGCCGGATCAACACTGAAATTAGGAGCCCTCATCGGGCATCGAGCTCGCGACTTCGTGCAGCAAGAATCTTAATCACTTTTGTTGTATTTATTTCTTCTTGTTTCTCCTTTTCCCCTCAACCATATCTTTAATTTCGTTGAATTGAATTAATTTATAGGCCTTAAGCATCTGTGGCTCAGGTTAGGGTAGGGGTACGGATGAGGAGGGAGTCGGCCTGGGCCTAAGTTGAAGGCTATATCAGAAGAAATCCTGGAGAAACAGTCAGGATAGTCGGACCCTGGTATCCAACCCAAGAACTCCCGAATGCGAAGCCCAGCATTCTACCCACACAACTACGGCCACTCTCTCTTCAATTTAATTCCTCAGTGAACAATTTACTGCTAACCAATTTCGTTTATTAATTCATATTTCCAGTCATGCTCAACTCTTTGTCTACTCTCTCCAACACTTTCTCCTTACGTAACTTCCACACACGTCTGATTGTCTTCTTCGTTTCCACATTTCAAACTGTTCTTTACCAAGGAAATCCATACCAACTAGGATCACATAAGTGTAATATATTGTAGAATAAACCAGCCACATCTGGTCCAGAAAGAATTCCCTTTTATATTGCATACGGTTTCTGAATTCCTGTGTTTCGCTTATGTTCTCCAGTTGCATACGTAAGTATCTAAAAGGCTCAAATACTCCAAACTTTATATCTATTATTGCACTATTTAATGTTAATCAATCTAATTATCGTAGATTATTTTCGTACGATACGGAACAAATTTAGAGTGAGAGACCACCACGATTTCGAATATTTGTTTTACCATGTCAAAGGGCCATCCTAATATACAGTGTTACAAAATATCGAAAAATGAAGATACCAACTGAAATAAAACCGTATTGTGGAGACGTTGCGTTATTTGAACCAACTTAGCAATTTGAAACGTTTTTTTTTTCCTTTGTGTATCATATTGTGTGTTTTAAATTATTCTAATTCCTTGGTATACCCTGATTACAACGGATATTCCGGATGGCGTCAAAAAGTGTAAAGATAATAGATTTCGGTGCATCAAATTATGCGCTTAATATGTATGCATAAATTAAATAATTCTCTGAGTACCTGGATTTTCTATGCTCGTGGACAAATAATACCTTTTGACAATTTTGTAGGCTATTCATATCTTGGATAAATATTGTTCCAAGATTTTTTCTTGTCAGTTTATCTGTCCGTCTTGTCGCTATTTTCGCCCATCTCTATTTCACACCGGTTTTCCAAGACTTTACTAATGTTTTTTTGCTTTCTTGGTACATTGTATAGAAGCGCAATCCCTTCCAGATATCAAATCCGGCATGAACTAGATTTAAAAAAAAATTGCGTTTATATTACCTTGCTCCAACTGACGATTCATATAAAAGCTAAGGGAAAAAAACTTCGTCAACGAGGGTGGAAATTCCACCACGTTTCGGAGATACAGGCCACCGAAAGCGTGGAAAAATCAACTTTAGAGCGTGTATTTTCAGTATCACTAACATTAGAGCTCACGTGGCATTTTACATCTCTATCCAAAAAATGAGTATTCCAAAATTGTGCAATAGTTCCGCGAGGAGTTCCTGAAAAGAAGTAGGCAATTATCAGAAATTCTCTAAAGAAAGGACAGATCAAAATGAGCATTAGTAAGACGACTTTCCGTATCAGTATATATGGTATACCTAATTGCCGCCATGACATTCTTTTATTGAGAAGTAAACAAAACGTTCCTTGAATGTACGTATTTCTTACTACTAATTGTTATGCAACTACAGATTTAAAAAAATGGTGTGGGCATATGGCTTGGGTGTTCCTTGAATTGTACTAAATTCTATTAAAAGTCCTACATAGCTGTGTAAATAGCTGTAAATTTTATACTTTTCAGTGTGTTTTTGATATAACCTCTAGTAAAGACTTGGAAGAGGATATCAGAAGTTTTTGAGCGGTTTCCTTCAGATGTATGCAATCCCTGGCAACAGTAAAATCGGGCAGGTTGCGAACCTTCCAGGCGTTTGTAGTGAGAAGAAGGAATTACCAAAAGGGACTTGAACAATGTTGGAATTGAAAATTTGTCAAAATTTGATTTCTGTACTGTCAACAGGCATACATAGGTTTACTAAATTTCAAGTCAATTAGACAAAAAAGATAAGTGGATATAAATTTGATTACAAACATAATTCGGTTTAAACAAATTTTGACTTAGCCCAATTTTCTGTGGGCACCAGATATTCATTACCTCGTATATCCTAGTAAAGAATAATAATAGTTGGTTTCTCAATATTACGATTTCATTCATAAGTAACAGAAAAAGAAGGCATTTAGGAAAGAAAGAAAATACAAGTACGAAAAAATATAAACAAAAACCGAGCAATGAGAATGAAAGAAAAAAGTTACGTTTTCCTGGGTTGTTGACAAGGTCATGGTTTCGTTGTGCAGATAAACGTAAACACAAATAAGAAAAGAAAAGAAAAAAGTTCACATGTGTTGAGGAAAAACAGATAAACATGAAGAACTCTGCTTGTATATAAACACAGCGAGCTAGCAAGTATTACGTGAACTGAGAGGGAGGTCTGGATATCAGAAGGAACAGATGAGAGGTCCAGAGAGGAGAGGTAACGATAACGGGGAGGTGCAAACGAGAATGAATACAACATTGATGAAAATCGAAGCAGACGACCGTGTAGGAAGTTGTGACGCATTCGAAACTACTATATTGTAAGGGAAAAAATTGGAGAGGGGGGGATGAGACAGAGAAAGAAAAGGAAAATCCGAATCTACATAGCAACAGTCGTGACGTGGCTTTCCCGCCAGTTGCCATGGTAGCCGTCCGTCGCCAGGACTACATCTTAGTACGACGCATCCAGGCGTCTTACGTAAACGCGGCGAGTAAACAGAAGATGAAGTGAAAGAGAGTCAAGGATATTCTGTTTAGTACGCGTGAATACTTTTTCTTTTGCTTCCCCTGAAGTAACAAGTACAGTGTCTGAGACACATTGAGATAAGGGAGGTTGTGTGGGTATACCTTTGACATTTGTTGCTTATCAAAATAGCAAGCTAATTGTGGTTCACCGATATATGTTTGTTACTAAAACATTAAATACGCAAAAATTGTAATAAAAACGTGGAATTTATTCTTCCTTTACGAATTTGCCTAGCGCGTTACCTAGTGAGAAAAATGGTTTTAAAAAATTATCGTTAAGTTCTTAAAGAATGGAGAGGTACTTGAAGTAACAAAAATGTGTTGATGTTTGTAGACCTTTCCTACTAATAAAATATTACCCCAAATATTTGGATACGTATAGTAGAAAACACTGTTTGTACCACAGAGTAAAATTTTCAATACCCGATTAAAAATTTTCAGCACTTTCCATCAAAAGAGTCAGGTAATTGGTTGCATGGAACGTTACAAGGGAAATCAGAAATCTAACTTTCCAAGAATATTCAGAGAACTTTCTCGACTATTATTATTTTCGATTAAATTGAGCCACAGTTAGTTTCGATTATGTTTATACAGTGAAAATTATTTCCAATGTATTCTTACCGGCCTCGAAAGAAATCAAAACACACACATTTCGGGAAATGTTTGAGAATTCTTTGTTTTAAATATTCGAAAGGAATTTTAGCCATTTTCGTCAGTAACATTATTGGAAATTTCCAAGCAGCCAATTGGCTATACTTTTCCCCAGGTAAATTGCTTTTTTATATATATTTTTTTACGAGGTTGAATCATACCAGTAGTGCTTTGTTTGAGAGCACTTTTATTAACAGCTTAAAAGAGGAAATGGTCCTTATATTGTATATTAGTATTACCCATTAGTAGGCCTATATAGAATACTGTTCGATAAGAAAACAATTTTTCACGTAGTGACACTGGTAGTGTACCCGATTCCAATATCATCCGAGATCCGGGTACCCGGTTCTTGGATCAGAGATCCGGGTACCTGGTTCCAAAAGTATCCTGAACCGGATCCATTAGCACTTCAAGCATGGATAAAGAGCTGGTAAGGCAGTCAAATAGCTGTAGCTACCAATATATTTAGAATTCATTTAAGTGTGTTGTTTTTGTATATGTATTTACGCTAGTATTTCTTCATGTGTTTTGGAATTCCCGATAATTCTTTTAAAAGTGGGTGGATCTGATTCATTCAAAGTCGTTGGCTATTTTTCTGTGTTAAATCCAGTTCCTTGACATTGGAGGAGAAAAGAGAGAAAGATTGTGTCCTTTTGGGGATGCTTAAAGAGAGTACAAAAGGGAGAGAAAGACAGCGAAGGAGTAAAGGGAGAAGGTATCTAAGAAGGGAGAAAAAGAAGCGAAGGGAAAGAAAGAGAAGGTCATCCAATATGGATGCCAATTAGGAAGCTAAGGATTCTTAAGCGTAAATTAGTCTTAAATCGGGTTATGTCTGGAGGGAAGGAGGAGAACAAGAAATTAATAGAAAAGCCATTAAGAGAGAGTGCAGTATTAATTTCTCCCGTCCTCTTCTGATTGTCTACGATCACTTGATCGCGTTCATCCCATTACAGCTCCCGGACGGAGTTTGGGTTTCAAGAGAGAGAGGGAGGAGGGAGAGGAAGGGATGTGGAAGGAGAGAGTCTGTAGCTTTGGAATGGAGTAAAAAGGAAGAAATTGGCTCCATAAACACGAGAGCGGGCTAAGAATTAGCTTCGGCAACCGAAGAGGAAAAGGGAGATGAGTAAAACGTTGGAAACGCCTGAAAAAAATAAACTAGTAGTTGTCCATTTTCTCGTTTTACTTACTTTTCTTAAGAGGAAAGAATTAAGATGTTTGTTAGAAATAGAATTAATGCAGACAGGTAAAAATTTCAGGTACAATAGAATAGTTAAATTTGAGTACGCTTGTATTACGTTGTAATTAACAGCTTTTTTAAAATTTGAAAACTGTAAGGTAGCAAGAAATAATAATAATAAAGTATTAATGAGAAGCTAAAATAGATAGTCAACCGGTTTAATTCTCGTTATACAGTTTGTCCCAAAATTTAGCGGTGTAACTTTAATATGTTTCCCGCAAACAGCAGAATTTATAAACCTATTTTCCGTCGGCATTGAGTTCGGTAGAATAGAGGAGGTTGGAGTACTACATGATTGAATCATCCACGACGGATTTGTCACGGGAAATGTGTAAACAACAAAACTTTAATCTTGCTTCCATTCTTTGTATTTTGTTTATCCTATTTAACGTAAATTGAGTTTGTAACTATCACATTAATACATAGGAACAGAAAATAATGAAAAATACAACATTTTACCTAATAGGAATTAAGTAATAGCAATAAAAGTAGTAGTACCTGTACGTGTTTGTGTTACATGAAAAAGAGGAACAAATAACTTTTAGATATATCATTTGGTTCACGGACCCCAAGAAAACGTTTTGCATATTCCTATAGCGCTCAGTAAATCACGGGTTGGGAACCATTTATACATAATCGATTTTTTAAAGAGGGAAACTGGTTTCGTTCAGTAGTTTGAATTAGACGTGCAGCAACATGCAGTAGCCTAATTAAAAATAATATTTTGGCAGTGTTGCAAGCTGTATGGGAAAAGGTGTTTTTACTTATTTCATTCATTATATTGTATCTTCGTTTCTTCATTTAAAAAAAAAAAAAGAATAGTAATACCAGGGAAATCAATATTCACGAATAGAGGAGGTGCCTGTTTTCCTTGATGCTTAGTGACAGTGTGTGTGTGTACCATTGATCATATTGTCTTATGGGCCGTGTTCAAAACAAATTTCTTATTCCAGTACACCTTAAATATAGTCTACTTCTAAAACTGTTTGTTAAAATAATAGTAATTTTCATTTGAAATTGAAATTAGACACACTTTATCGTGTGACTACTTTCAGAGTATACTAGAAGTAAATTTAGGCGTTTCTCAAGTACTAAGCTCCAATGCAAATGAACGTTTAGCGTCATTCTATATCTTCAAAAATAATCTCCCTGATGTTGCTTTCGGATATTTGTTTTTTCTCCTAATTAAATCTCAGGTATCTGGTTAGCTCTTAAATTTTCGGACTTAGTTGCTCACTTTCGACTATACTCAAATATTCCGATGTAGTAACTCCTTTTGTGTTTACTATCTGTTGATGAAAGCCTAATCAAAGTTTGAACTAAGTTGAGATGAAGTGGGCGACTGAAGTTTTGGATAACGTGGGGGAAAACTTGAAGTAGGTGTTTGATTGAATAATGCAGCTTTACCATTCAGTACCTCAGTCACGATCGGTAGAACAATAAATTAAATTTTACATTGGTTTTGGTAGTGCGCTATGCTGGTGTGGGAGATGGGGCATATTGATGGATCGTGGTGTACGTAGGAATGGAAAGGTCATAAGGTCTGATTCTTCGACAGAAATGTCGTATTTCTGAAACACAGTAGTAATTTGTGAAACTTTACTGCCTCTGCAGAACCAATACATTTATTGTGTATATTTTTAACTACATCTTTATCTTCTTAAAAAAAAAAAAGAATCTGTGCGAAAGGAGTTATAGAAACGAATGCAAGAATTATCTATCTATTCATAAGTTGGCAATGCTTCGTGCGTATTTTTTTCTGAATTACTTAGCATCATCATCAGCATCATTAGTATTTGCCGAGAGCAACAGTCAGGTCAAATTTGAGTCCTTTCCATTCATTCAGATCTTAGCGTTTTCTTTTTGTCTCAAAGTACGGTTTGTCTTAATAGTGTCAGGGAATTGCATTTTTTTTTCGTCTTCCTGTTTTCGCCCTCAGTCATACCAATTGTGTCCTTCCGTTACAATCTCTGCGCAATCAATGTCCTAACCATTTTCTTTGTTTCCTGTTTTATTAATATCTCGGTTAATCTCTTCATCACTTCTTTAGAACGCATCTTCTGAATTCAGTTGATTCTATCCCGTTCTTCCGCATGTCTCCATTTCCAACGCTTCCAACTTACTTTCACCGCTCTTTCGTAGAGTCTACACGTTTCGACTACATTTAACACAATACTCCATACAAAAGATTTATAAAATCTTTTCCTCGTGTCTTTGTTCATCACTCTACAGAACGGAGTCTTTTTGTTCAATACTTCTCTCGCCATTGCTTTTCTCACCTTTCTCGCTTTTCCACATTTCAGCTTCTCACTTGCAATACTTCCTAAATACTTAGTTTGTTTTCTGGTGTTCAGTTTTTTCCAATTACCTTTCGTCTGTGCTAAAATATTCTGTACATGTTATGTACGCAATTATTTTCTGATTGATACAAATCACTAATTTTCGTATCGAACTTCCTCAATATTATAGTGATATAT
>JAGDQP010038658.1:0-13022 GCA_022664845.1 Lepisma saccharinum
ACACACGTAATTATACTATTTATGTTAATCAAGCTTAGCGCGGTAAGGAAAAACCAAGGCTAGCATAATCTTGGCATAAACTTGCGTGCTATCTGAGAAATCCCTTATATTTTATAAACATTATACACAAAATGGCTCTACATAACAGAGCGCTGTAGTTCAGTTGGTAGAGTATTGACATAACCATCGTGAGGTCCTGGGAATGATTCCTGCGGCTGCCCGTCCTGATTGAGTTCTTTTCGAGCATTTGCCCTCAGTCACACCAAGTAAATGTCGTGACAGTACCTTCAAACTAGGCCCTCGTCGAGTTTCTTAAGATATCCTATCCCCATACCTTATCCCGGCAGACGATAAAGTTCCCTAAATTAAATTCAATGGTTTGATATTGATTTATAAACTTTAAATGAATTGAACATTTTCATTTGGATGAGTATTAACCTTTAAAGTTCGAATACTTTTGGGTTTGCAACACAGTGAAAATTAAACGTGTAAAAATACATTTCTTAATGCTTGAAGGTGAATCAAAAAGTCCCCAGAATTGGTACTTTATGTGATTCCATGTTTTTTGACTAAATCATTTGTGACGATGACACGGTACAGTTTAGGTTTTTATTTTCCAAAGCTACACATCCTTTACCATTTCTTCAATATGTTTTCTTGTTTAGGTCTGAGGAAATCAATCTTTAATACATATATGACCATCCCTTTTAAAGTATTAGGTTTATATGCCAACAAGGAAATGCATGAAATGAAACGAAAACCCTCGAAGATATACTATATTCACAGTTCTATTTCGTGTTAATATGGTATTTAACACGACACATATTTGTGATCGCCTTGTGAATTGTATCTGTAAATGCCTTACACGAGAATATCTCGTAAATTATTTACGTATTATTATTGACAAGAATTCAAAATGAATCATATATATACGTATAATGTTTTACTGAATGTATGTACAAAGAGTTTTCAATATTGCCTTTATCTAAACTGTGCTTAAATTTCGTTGTAATGTATATTAAAAGAATATATAAATGGCTAGCACAGAGTACAACATATTTCTAGAACTAAGAACAAAGTTTGCCATTAAAATACAAAGAAGAATGCAACGTTAGATAGTCAATGTGATTTAAATTAGTATTCCTCATATTACTTTTAAATGAACATAGTATTTTATTTGTGGTTGTAAAGAGAAGCCAGTATGTAAGTTTATTTCGATGTTTTACGCAAAAGAAATACGAAAAAAGTTTAAGAGACAACCAAATGTACTTATTTGATGCTGAAAGACCTTTTGCAAAAAGTTATTGAAGGTATAAAGAGACATATACTGTTTCATAACATAAGACCTTCAATTACCCATAAAAGGATGAATCACAGAGACTACATGAGTCCAATAGCGATAAAAAGAAACCAAAATGAAAAGAATACATGATGGCTATGTGTATGCATGTTCAATGCAGTGCAGTTACCTCTCTCTTGTGGACTAGCATCAACTTGTCCCTTGATACCTCAAACACACAGAGAGCCCACGACACCAACAGTGGGAAGAAAGACATTTTCTGGTTCTCTAAGAATGGCGTGCAGACGTCGCTCTGGGACGAGTCCAAAATTTTGTTTGGATAGCCGTGACGTACACTGTTCATGTGGACTTAGAGAATGGTAAGACGCAGTGATGCGTTGCCTTGTTTCTTTACATTGTGACAAAAAATAAGGGAAATTGAAAAATGTATTGTAAAGAAAATGAGGATTATAAAAGTCTTTCCAAGAATTCATTTTCTTGAAACGAAAACTTCTTTGAATAATAGTGCAATTTCTTTAAAAAAAAACAAAAAAAACTACCACTAACTATTATTTTGTGTCCTCTTTTGAATGCTGAAAACACGTTGAATTTCATCCTATATTGCAACAAAAATTGTATTTCGTTGATAGGACGTTAATGTGACTTGTTGATTACATGTCTTGGATTACACTAGCGAGGTTATGGTCATTAGACCCTCTCTTAACCTAACTAGTAAACAAACTTACACGAATAGCTGATTAAGATTCATTAGAACAAATGATTACTAGAGATAAAAATAATTGTACTATATAAAAAAAAAGAGAAAAAATACAATTACACCATATTATAAAGAAATATTTATGCAGACCTACACGCACATACATACATTCTATGTGTTTTTAACTATCATATTGAACTGTACCCCATATTGCGCTTCATATGTGTCTTTCCAAGTTAATTGCATAAAAATTGTGTTTAAAGAGAATACAATACAATTAACTCTACGTTTCTCATGTTCTCATTTGCATGTTGAAAACAGATTGAATTTTAAACTAAATTTCAACGAACATTTAATTTCGTGAATAGGGTGTTAATGTAAAGTGTTTCCAGCTATGACATAGATTTCGCTTTATATGCGTTTTAACAAGGCGACGTATTATACTTGTCGAGAAATACAAATTTAATAGTGCAGGGATGGTCAAGATGAAAGCAACGGACAAAATGCAGCTGTTGTGGCCAACTGAACCCGTTTCTTCATCGTCCGCTTCTTCATTTCAACATGTTTTTTCTCAACTATTGTTCAACGTCGAATAAACCGTTGAACAGGTGGACATTTAGCTATACATCTACAAAGTTAATATTACGTTTCGGTACTAACGTTTAATCCACGTATTTTTGACGTATGTGTGCTACTGGGGTAATAGTGCAATTTAGACAATTTGATTCTCCAAACTACGGGAAAATTTTATAGAGTCGAGTTACTTGCCCTCAAGTTTAAGGTTTTTTTTTTACAGATTTCTTTAAGTAAAGTTCTTTGAGTAAAATCCATATAATTGTTTCCTGTTTTAGAAAACAAAATTAATTTCTGGGGGTTCAGACCCCCTGCGTACGCCCCTGGCGAGGAGTGCTGTGGTATCGGAGATGACGCTACAACTCGTCAGTGTTTCATTGCATAACGAAAGTGAAACAAACATTACTTCTGCTGATCGAATCATAACAATACACTTTTTGTACACTTCGAAAAATATTCCAGCCCGTATCTCGGTACCTTGCGGTTAATATAGGCATCTTTTTTATATATATTACATCTCTATAGGTCGTAGATTCTCGTAGCAAAATATCAGTGGTCACGTTATGAGCATTGCCAGAGAATATGGTAATATAGCTGAGCATTGGCATACATTATGGTAGTATCGTTGAGCGTTGGCAGAGATTATGGTATAGTATAGATAAGCATTGGCAGGGAGTGTAGAAATATAGCTGAACATTGGCAAAGCCATCGGAGAAAATGGCTTTGCTGATTATCGTAGTATGTAAGGTACGTGTCTTTTCATTCAAAACGATAAGAATTTTCGACTCCCGTTATCAATTTCTTCTTTGAGTTCACAAAAACAAAGTAAGAAATCTGTGTGTAACAGTTTTATGTAAGTTGAATCAATGAATACTTCCGTAGTTTCAAAATTGCAAAACTAATTTATCAATGGGTCTTTATTAAACTAAAATTGTATTTAATCTTATCGAGTCCTAAATCGTGAAAATTAGGACCTGCATTTCATCTGAAAACTCTTTTCGTTGTAAAAGGTTAGGGAGGGCTGGAGAAATTTTATAGGGGTTGAGCTCCCTTAGTTCACTTGCTAGGCTACGGGTTTGTGACGTTCGTAAGACAAAGATAAAATGAAATTTTATGGGCGGTAACAGCACTATGGCTTTGTGACGTTCGTGATGGTCTTGTATAATAAAATGGTACAACATTAATTAATCATAAATAATGAAGTTCTAACTTGCCTGTTAATTTATTTTGTACACTGCTATAACGTTGTTTCTTTGAGGGAATACGTAACATTTTAACAAATACTCTGCTTGATTGTTTTTGATTCTAACTTGGCTCTCCTTTTCTGTTGCGTGTGAGAGGATATTTCATGTTATTGTTATTCTTCTTGTTGTTGTACCGCCATTGACACAGTTCCTGTTTAGTGGGTAAAACGGATATTTCGTGACTTGAGGTTGCTTCTTCAATTCATTCATTCAACCATTCCTGCTACAAACAAGAGAAAAACAACCAGTGAGAAAAAACGAAATACGAAGAAAAACAAACTAAGAAAAAGTTTCTTGAATACCTGAAAAACTAGTTACGTGAGAAGGAAAATGCGTCACAGGTTGTTCAACAAACGGAAGGGAATAATACCGGGTGATTTTGATTTTTGTGATTGATTCGTGCCTCTGTACCTTAATTGACAAAAATATTTCCATTATCAGAAAGAAAAGTAAGAAAATTAATTAAAATTATATCACTGATTAAATAAACATAAATAAATAAACTGAATTATATCTATCTAAACTACCACTTGTCTAGTTCTCAAAGGCTTCAAGTGCTCCATTTTTGAAAAAAGAAAGATTTAATTATTTATTTACCAATCCCCAGATCAACCTAAGTTCGGCCATCTTGCACTGGATATATTAACCAACGATAACAAAAGAATGAAAGAATTTGGTAAAGAATCGGCACTGGTGGCTTTCTAGGTATTACCCCAGCATTGTCTTGGTGTGACTGAGGAAATCAAGAGAAAAATATGTTAGAATAGCAGGCACTGAAATTGAACCCGGGTCTCCCCGATTTCAAAGGTAGCTACTCACTGTTCTCGCTTGGCGAACGAAATAGTCCTGACACATAGTAAACTGAAGTGCGCTATAAAATCGGTTTCGGGTCATTTGTGATTTTTAGGAAGTGACCAGTAAGTACTTCCTGGATTTCTTTCGTTTTTGTTTTTTTCAATTTCAATTATAGCATTTGAACAATGACCGTATTGGGTATATGAATAACTATTGCAAGACCATCTATATCCAAGAATGAAAAGTAAATTGTTTACCTTACACCTAACCTTACTGATGTATTACTTTCCTGATCGAAGCCAACCTTAGTGCATTAATGTGATATCTAACAAAACCTATAAAAACATTTTTGTACAGTACATGCTCCATTGCTTTTGGAAACTATAAAATGGCCTCTACTGGAAGTCTCACGTACGTAAGGTTAGTAGAAACATTATTAGGAGCTTGCTTTTATACATCCTTTATGTCGTAAGACTTCACGTCACTTCCAAGAAGTGCAGTGTTCAACCACTGATCCTGGCATACTAGTTCCGTTGGTTTTTTGTTTTCGTTTTATGTTCTTTAGAATATGTTTAAATAAGGTTTTGATCCAGCATGTCATTGTAACTGAAAATTCTATGTAGTGAGTGTTTCTTTTTTAAAGCATTTTTGTTCTTACACGCTTATTCTCATTTCTGATTTCATTCTATCAAAAATTTGTAGTAATTATATAGTTCGGAGCCCGATGTTAGAAACCAATTTATTATTTCACTCGCGTATTAATTTAAATACACATATTTACGCACAACACAACGTTCCGACTACGTCTTTAGCCATTATCAAATATACTGTTAACAGAATCATTTGATTAATACGCGAGTAAAACAATAAATTGATTTCTAACATCGGGCTGTGAAGTTTTGATTTTTGGTTAATAAAAATTTAATAGTCAAGTGACGCTAGAAGTTATTTCAATATGTTCATTAAACCTGTTAACATACTGTAAATAACAAACTTTATAGGAACATAAAAAACAACAAATGTAACACATTTTCAAAATGGGATAAGATTGACAATGCGAAAATTAAAGCTAAAATCATCTTGTCAACGTTAACTGCCGATCTCCGAGGACTGGTAGAAGGGATGCCAGTACACTATCGGTTACACCACCAAGGGTGTGCAAAAATAAGTTTACATTGATGTTTCTAGTGGCAACGAGATGGCATATGAAAGACGAAAAGCAAGGGCAAGGCTTAAGCACTTTGTTCTGTCTAAAAGCACTAAGTCACATGTATATGAAATATGCGACTATGCTTCTATTGATTTCTGTGTAAAAATGGAAGGAGTTTAGATATACCCCCAGTGTTTTGTTTGCGTCTAGGCTTTGGTTTAAATAGCGATATTAGATTAACTCGCATCTGTTTTAGTTGATGAAAAACTAATAGAATGACTCAAACTAATTTTGGTGTTCTCATGTGAACGTTGAAAACAGATTGAATTTTAAACCATATTTGAACAAAGTTAGAATTTCGTTGATACGACGTTAATGTGACGTACTTTCAACTATCATTCATACTATGTCCTAAATTTCGTTTCACACTTCTATTTCTAATTTAATTGCTTAAACATTATATTTAAAAGCAAATACAATGAAAATAACTATATTTTTCATGTTTTCATGTTGAAAAACAGGTTGAATTGTAAACTATATTTCAACGAACATTTAAGTTCAACGATACAGTAAAAGAGTAGTGGTTTCTACAGGTGGATTCTTGGATAAGTGGTCAACGTGTCGCGCTACCAACGAGAAGTGCATAACATTTCTGTGTTCGAACCCCACAGCAACCGCTTAGATTATTTACTGTTGGAAAATTAACACCGTATATCATGATAAAAGTGACGAATAAAATGAAACTAAATGTGTATATAGCAATAAACAGCATTGATGCTCTGTTTTGGCCAGCTAAACCCGTTTCCTCATAGTTTCTCCTCAACCATTATTAAACGTCGAATAAACCGTTGAACAGGCGGATATTTCGGTACATTTACAATGTTAACATAACGTTTCGGTACCAACGTTTATGTGCTACTGGGGGATGTTCCTACAACTTGTGGTAGATGTTATACCCTTATTATGGAAGAATCACTGATTAAGCAAATGAAACAGTACTTCTTCATTTGGTACTAGCATAAAAGTATTCGAATAGTAATCTATTCGTATTGTGAACATTATCCATCATATTGTTTGTTGATCTTAGTAAGTAAGTATTTTTATTGATAATCACAAGACATTTACTTTCCAAGGATATTCAGCTGCATAACTAATTAATATGCTGAATTACAAATGCATACATCTACAATTATTACTAATTACATTACATTATTAGAAAATTTCAATCATTCTTGATTCATTAAAGAACATTCAATTGTATTTACTCAACCATAGAATATAAAATGTAACACACGACAATTGCTTTAGTTCTAACAAACAATGTACCAAATCCTTAGAGTATAAAAATTATCAATAGAAATTATTAATATCACATTTCAAGCTTACTTTGACAAGTGTGACAACTTTATTAGCTTAGCGAACAAGCCAAAAAGGTTTAAATAATGTTGAATCAGTCCGTCTAGTTTACAAGAATCACGGTTGCAATTGCATTAAGAGCAAGAGAGAAAACATAGTGTACTTCTAACATAAAAGAGAAGAGTTGACCTGAGCGGGAATCGATCGAAGGCCTCACGGCACACTAATCCGACACCGTAGTCATCAGGCTATGGAATCATACTAACTGACTTTCCAAGCATTGTTTATACTAAGTTCATGAGATCATAAGAGAGACTTGTAGTAAAACGGTGGGTTTGACTCATGCAATTTATATAACAACAGCAGAAGCAACTGATCGTAGCAGTTGGCAAAGATTAGCCTATGGCGAAACAGTCTCAGCCTAGGACGACAGCGAGATTGCAATGAAACAAAACTGGAATAAATTTCAATTTTGACAAGCTTCCTCACATAACTGTTCGTGCCTACAAACTTGAATTAGGTTAGTTATAACAATCATACCTCTTTTCTTTCATGCCTGTTTATTGCGTTCAACATAAAATCAAGTTTGCCAAGCTAAAAGCAAGTGACTGACAAGTTTATTTCAAGTTCCCATGCTATCTGAGTACCAATAATATTCCATCAAACAGAAAATGGCTAACTGAAAATGGCTAACTTATTATGCATGTTTCTACATGGTCGAGCTTTTTTTTATATCTTCTCTAACTACGTCGCATTTACTGCACTGGAACTGTTCCAATTACCGCCATTCTGTTCCTTTGAATAAGTTGCAGCTATTAACTTATCATGCGGAAAGTAGCTATGTTACTTTTAACGGAGTTCATGAAGTAAGAACTGCTTTGTTTGTTGCACCAAAGAAATGAATAACTCTGGGCATTCGAACGGCTAACTATTTTAAACGTCTTCACGGGGAAATGAGAGTAGCACGTTCAATTCTTTCGGGGTTTCCAAATCCGCCCTTTATCCTCTCTTTACGATGTTTTTGTTCCCCTCATTCATTCTCGTATTGCAAAGCATAGTCCTACCACGATGTTTTGACCTCATATTGGCCCTTTTTTCTTAGCTTTCAACTTGGCGCTAAAAATGTTCTCTTATCACTCTCATATGGGTAATTCGGTCTTCTTCGTACAGCAATGTTTTGCCCTCATGCCAACATTTCTTCTGGTACTCTTTTCTTATCTAACTTCTGCTCTTCCATCATATTTTTTGTGCCTTTTCATGTACGTGGCAGCCGTGTCGCTACAATTGATGTAGTAGACAATTGATGTTATTCTCACATGCACAAACTTTCTCGGATTTCATGGAATGAACACATATCTATTCCCTTTCACTTCGAGCTTAACGCGTGGTTACTGGTTCAATTCCTACTGGGGTCATTGAACAGAGTGGTTTGAAGCTCATTCCGTTTTCGACATTAAGAACAATTCAATCAAAATGATCTATACTCTACCTTGAAGATGTTTGTGATAATTCCAATTGAGGCGTTACACATACCTTTAAAAGCATCATTTGGCTGTTTCTTTAAGTCATTTGAGGTAAGGTGCTCATCGACGGTAGTGTAATTCCATAACTACCGCTATAACCCTAGAGAGAAAACTTACATGTGTGAAAGAACTAGTCAGTATGCTCTCTAAAGGCCCGAGTGTGTTGCGCAATCTATCATGTGAAGACGAATTTGGTTCTTTTAAACGATTTTCTTTTACCAACAAGTAATTTTCTCTAGTCAGTAAACAGTTTATGATTATACTAAATTCCATAAGAAAGTAGCAAATGCACTTCAATATGGTAATATCAACTGTCAAGTATATCTTTAGAGTGTACCCCAAAGAAGTCATGTGTGTAGCGGGAAACTGGTGAAGCGGCGTCTTATCTCGAAGGGTGGGGATAGATGCCAACTATCTAAATGCATTGCATCAAATAAGACTCTTTTCATTGTTTTCTGGTTAGATAATCATCCTTCGAACTTTTTCTTTTGGAATAGAATGTAGTCATATGTAATTTGTAGTCTGAGTACGTGTTCAATAGAATTTGAATGTTTTGATGGTCTTTGGGCAACTATGACTCAGGCCGGAATAGGGATGGCATGAGGATGTGGGAAAAGAAGTCGGCCAGTGCTTAGTTTCGAAGGCATCTTCCCAGCGTTAACCATTTCTGACTGAGGTTCCCCCACGAAAGTATCAGATTGTGGGATAACACTGTAGTCCGGATGTTTGCCGCGGGGATCGAACTCAGGGTCAACGCGAAGTCAACACTCTTATCAGCTGCGCTACGGTTGCTCGGTACATGTTCAATGGAATGCATGTCATATGTAAAAATACTTTTTTTCTACTTCACACACAATGTAAAGTCATTACTGCATTAAATTGTTTTATTATAACAAATATAATGAACTCATCATAACAATATATTGTAACAAATATTTTCTGAAGTGGTGGAAATACATCTATACTTGTTCATGTATTTTAGTCGTATTATACATGATGTAGCCATGAAGTTTCTCCTTTTAATTTAATTATTATGGTCATATAATGCATTAGGCATATTACACTGATGTAGTGGGTAAAATTTACATTTTGATATCTCAATTTATAGGCCCATACATTCGTTACATATGCATGTAGCTTCACGTATTTCTACCAGTAATAGCATGAATGTTCAATATATATTTGTACCAATTTTGTTGTTCTGTTCCTTTTAATTACTCCACAATGGCTTCTAGACTAAACTATGTGACCTCTCTCAATCTGCTCTATGTTATTAGTAATAAATTAATTAGTTATCTAATATATTTCCACATGTACTTGTATATCATAGTGGAAAGAAACTTTAGATTAAAACTTAAATTTTGTGCTATAAGTTAAAAGCTTCTAAAACGGTTCTCCCGCTATTTAATTGCTTGAAAAAATACACAATCGATTACGTGAAATTAACTGTTAATAGATCTTGACACTTGAAGCATGTCCGTTAAATTATTGTCGCAATGTGCACTATTACATTTACTGGAAACAAACTAAAAAGCAAACAGAGTACTATATGTGAGACTAGTAAAAGGAGAGAAGGATGCAGTATGTTCGAGTTTTATAGCGTTGTTAAAACCTGCATTAAATGGTGGAAGAGAGAGAGATAGGAAGGGAAAGTAATAGTTCCCTTTCCCTCTATATTTGTCTTGATCCACCCTCGATCCTTTGTTTTCCTCTCAAGGTTCAGAGACAGAGAGAATGAGAGATAAAAATACGGAGTGAGGACTCGATCCATCTTGTATGAACTACTGAATTTTCAAACGACGACCACAAAAACGCATTTTCCACGGCCTGCTACAGTCAGCTGTTAATTTCCGCAGTCATCTGGCAGAAAACAGAGTAGGAGGTGAAAATGCCATTAAAACTTACCATTCAAACAAATAATTTTGCGTGTGAGATAAAATACCCCTTTTTTTTTATTTCCATCCAATTCGAGCCTGTCTTTTGTTTGTACTGCTTCTAATTACTCTGGTGATGAGTACGTAAAATAGATATATATATGCAACTTTAGAATTGAATTGGAATTCCCCTTCCCCCGCCCAAAACACACACACACACACACACTTTAAACTACTCTCATTGCCTCCTTTTTCATACCCATTCTAGCAGATGAAGAGAATTATTTTTTGGAGTGTAAATCGAAAGTGGGTGATGTAATAAGGGAATATGGTGAGGGTAAATGAGACGCCTGATTTTATATAGATGATAATGAAGCCCACGTTTTGCTTGAAAGTGAAAAAAAAAAAGAGAGAAAAGTACTGGAACACGTGAAAGTGATATTTTGTTATTAATGCTATTTGAATGCATTATTTAACGACCCAGTTTTATGTATTAACAGTAAGTTGTGATAACAATTTTGTTAAAAACAAAAAAAATATGGAAATTCGAGTGCTGTTGTAAACTAGATAATAAATACCCACTTTATTCACTGTACTTGTCCCTTCTCTACGGCAATATATATATTTTCCGTAAATCACGAGAACGAACACAATAATATTTTTGGGTACATTTTTACCAAATAAATATCTCTTTACTCAGTTTCGTGTTCCACTGCAAATATCTCATAAATAACGAACGTAATACAACTCGATATTTCATATTTTCATGTCTGAAAAGCGTTAAAAAAAAATACGCCTAAGTTTATTTTTCCCACTACGTTGGATAAGTAATTAAATAAACTTGTAATAAATTATATCGCTAATCCGTTAGTGGATTGTTTTACTAGAGGGAGGAAAAAAGCAACTATGGTACGATAATTATTGAAATGTAAGTGTGCACCTTAGAACGGTTCCCCTACGAAAGTATCACATTGTGAAAAAAAAAAATGACAGTAAGGAGATAGATAACCATATGCATCTCCTGACAACTGCCCTTCCTAAATCATAAATGTTTCCTCAGATACATTCTTTGGATAGAATGTTGATTTAGATCTATTTCTTTCTACAAAGATGAACATCCAATTATCTTCTGCGTATTAAAGAAAATGTGAAAATCAGCGAACCAGATTTTATAAGAACATATTTTCAACGAAATTTTGTACAAAAAGTAGTGTTCCTGGTGAGTTAAATGCTGAAGAAATGTCGAAAAATCACCCTAAGAAGACTTCGTGAACACATTACATATTCTTGAACACACTTTCCTTTCGCGTTTTAACTTCTTCAGAACAAGAATAAGAGAGTTTCAACCAAGATATGCTCAATATTGTAAAATAAATGTATTAATTTTTACAGTGTAACTTCGTATTACATTATGTATAGTGTAGTCAATAAGAAGAAAGAACCTTTTGGCTAAGAGAAAATCTCTCTATTGCGCACGTGCAGACAATCTCACAGAATAGATTCTCCCTCTTTTCTCTCTCTCTCTCTCTCTCTATCTCTTCTCTCTCTCTTCCCCTCGCTCCTTCCCCTCTATCTATGACATCTTCTGGCTTAAATATCTATCTCTATCCGACAAGGGAATCACGATTACTTCTTGCCGTTTTTCGGCGGATTGAAACATCTGTAAGTTTCCTGTTGGACAGACTTTTTTTTTTTTTTACATCTTTCATTGCCATGGATCTACGCGTGGTGCTGAAATAAGCTTTTTAAGGTGGAGCCGTAGAGAGTACTCCTTCTTAATCCACCAAGTCTTCTCCCTGCTCAACTCCCGTTTCCCTCGTCTCAAAATCCATTTCCACCAGCTGTTATGTAACCTCATCCTTTACCATCAACAGGAGTAGCTGGGTTCAAGTCGCTGATGGTGGGTTTCCAATGCGGTGTGTATGTGTGTGTGCTATGGGAGTCTCTATACGATACTCCAAGTGTAGATCGTTTCCATTCATTATTCTACTCAACAGCCTACTTTCTCCTTCCTCTTTTTTTTCTTTTTTCCTCAGTTTCTTTTTTTTAGCATGCGGTATACACTTCCCTTCATTATGTATTCACATCAAGTAAAAGTGTTAGTATCTTTATGTGAGAGAGGTGTATGGAAACAAAGATCTTGCAGAGACCAACAGAGGGTTTCTACAAAATTACCTAGAGTCCATGTTTGGTAAGGTTTAATGAGAAAACAAGAAACTAAATTTCTTAGCTTGACAGCTCTTGCAAAACCTTGAGATCTTAAGCAAATTACGTTCATAGATGGTGTAACAAGCCCAGCACAACGACTCTTCATCGACACTACATCCGTCTTTCGAGACCGGAGACAGCTACTTCTTAATTCAAGTCTCCTCTATGGACTATTTATGTCTGACGATATAATCTTATTGTTGCCATAGCAACATTTGAGGACTATATTGTCGTATGTCCATAGGATTTTAATAGGAGATACGACAATATAATCATAATACAAACAACGTGGTTCTCTGTTT
>JAGDQP010038659.1:0-18070 GCA_022664845.1 Lepisma saccharinum
TTTTTTCCTTTTAAAAAAATAATTATAGATTCTAGTATAATAAGGGTGGAGGCATAAATCACATATTAAATTAATTAATAAAACGCCGTTTACGTGTCAAAAAGGTAGTGTTGTTTCCATTTAGGAATTATTTTACGATTATAAATTTTCAAAAGAAGCTTTCTTTACGTATGTTGGAATTCTTTTACATTTTGGAGCCAACATTAGAAATTCATGCTGTCGCGTTTTACATATAATTGGCTTTTGTGTAATACAGTTTGGACGCACAGGGCTACATTACAGTCTTTTCACCACCAACTGTTTTTTCTATTTTCCTGCCTTTCCTTTCTTTCTTTGTTTTCGCAATGTGTTAGAAAAAGCAGAGACGCGAGTCTTCTGCAGTTACACAAAACTTGATTTGAAAAAGCTTCCAAACTTTGCACCTAGATGCAGTGAAAATTCGATCTATCAAAGAAGAATGTTTAGGACTACTTCCACCAGCCCAAGACCGGGTGCAGATCGAAACCGCAAAGTACGTGGCGTTTAAGTAAGGAGTAAGGACCGAGTAACACTCGGGCTCTGTCAGCCTGTAATATGATGCTGCTCGGGTTATACGTCGTAAAACCGTTAAAATGATAGTTGTATTTATTGTGCTTAAGATAATCGCTGTAGAGTTGAGAATGTGAAAACTAGTTTTACGTCTTCTGAAAAAAAATACTTACAGACAACTTTCTTGCCATTCCACATGTTATTATAATTTTCTCTTGAAAACATGTATTTGAACTGTTTTGTCACGAGTTATGTTTTTTCATCTATAATTGTTCAATTTGCAGTGTAGCTTTCACTATACGTTTAGAAATCCCCACGCGTATTTTAGTAATGTTTGTTATTTTTAATATAAAAAATGACCTTTCATAATTTCTCATTCTTACACACTTTTCCTATGTTCTTTGTGCCCTATACTTGTAAAAGAGTATAAATGTTTGCTTCTTTTACTGAAAAATAAATAAATAGCAATTGAAATTATTATTTGCAGAAAAACAGATAACATATTCTAGACAACAAAAACTTGGAAAATTCTTCAATTGACCGACTTCTTGTTGATTTTTTTTATCACATACGTAGCCGTCTCTATAAGTGTACACCTATTACATTAGTTTTGGACAAATGCATGCAATATAAATGAGACCTATATCAACACAGAACTTGTATAATTTGGTCAATTTCACAAGAAATAAGCAGCTGTTTTACCTTGGTGCTTCAGATTTTGGTATTATTTGCTGGATGGGTAGAGAGAGTGACTGGTACCGAGCTGTTTTTTTTCTCTTGAAAATGATATTATTGGCTGAGTTACGGAGATTATACAAATGGCAGATTTTGATAATTGTTCATAATCTTTTCGGCATTTCTTGATACAGTACATATAAAGCTGTAACCTAGTGCTCGTGGTCCTATCAGAGGACAGGTGAATTTCGACTCTTTTTGAAAATTTGAAATTAACGTCTGGGAAAGAAGAAATTGTTCAGATTCATTCATTCATAACTTTTCACATATTAAAGTTAGTTTGAAAACAATTGTAACATTATTCCTCGTAAAATTCTACCATACTTTCCTGTATCGCATGACCCTATTCCAATCTTAAAATTTTAATTGAATTCAAGTGGCGGCCATCAACATGGCGTTCGTCCAGTTAACACGTAAAATGATGGTTGCATGTAGTGTAGACATAATATATTTGTATAATGATATTTTATAATTTCGTCCTACCAGAGATTTACACTCTAAATTAAAAAAAAAACATGGAGTCGTTATAAAAACATAAGTGTCCTTCTTTATAAGGCATTGAAGCATAAGAATACCAAAAATTGATCAAGGAAAACTTGCAGTACGTTTTCAAAATCAAATTTCAAACTTGTTTAAGAACACTATCTCACATTTTAAAAGATTCGAAATTGACTCACCTTATTGTGTTGCGCGCAATAACATTTCAAAATAGCACTCACGCATTTCTGCATCTATATTACTACCGTAGGTGGACTAGAAAGAAGAGATGAAGATGAACGTGTTATCAAGCTTGACCATGTTGAATAATCGCCATAACTGAGCTAACAATGCTTTCAAGAAACGACTCGGTACGAGTTGGATTCAGATCGAACTCTATATGTAGAATGGCTATCTTTTAACTTCCTGCTTACGGGATACTATTCGTGAACGTTATTTTAAAATCTGGACTCTCACATCACCAGAGTTCCCGATGGATGAATGGTATTGTTCATTGCCTTGCAATCAATGCATGCCAAGTACGATTCCCAGTTTATATGCAAGTGATTCGTGCCCACTTTAAAACTTAGGTCTAGTCCTCAGGCCATACTCTTCATCCGATGAAAGACAATGTCAATAACTATCGATTCACCTTTCCCAGATATCTATTACATACATTTGCATACATTACATACCCATAGTATAGACCTTGTACATTTTGTAATATTATTAAAGTACAAACCATAATTCTTCCGTAGGTCCCTGAAAATAGTTAAAGGACGGCTTGAGTTAAATGTCAGGGGGAAAATTGTGGAAGGTGAAAGAGCTCCAAGCTAATTTAGTTTTCCAGTGGACTTTTGTGTTGTAAATGATTAAAAACACACAGAACTTGATACTTCCTGTAGACGACCCACCTGTCTTAAAGTTAAAATTATTGTGTTTCATTCTACTAACTTCGGTAGTCATATGTTGTTTGAACTATTGGAATAGAGGATACGTTGCAATTGGAGTGGGGAAATTAACACATTCAAAAACTTCGAGGACGAACCAATTGAGAAGAGAAACATTACAGGTAAGAAGAACACGAAATCAGACGGGGTGGAGGCGGGGAGAGATCGAAGATTAATTTATGCTAATGAAAGGAAAAGCTACTTTAATACAATTTGTCTTCGTTTTCTTCCTTCCTGGCCACTCAGTCCATCTATGTTCCGAACTACCACGTGTGTATGACTTACTATTCATCGTATTTGCCATGTTTCGTAATTAGTGTCATGGTTGGTTAGTCCAAGAGAGGGAATAAGTTTGTAACAGAAAGAAGAAACTTCAAAAGAATATGTGGTGGGTTCTAAGAACATATCTATCGGTCATCAGTTTTCTTTCTGTTGGCCGGAACTTCGACTTCCATTTGCAATTTATTTACATACATTAACAGACGGTCTTCGATCGTTTTTCTTTCACGCATCAGAAGATCCATATCGTAAAGACTTTTCCTCTCTTTGTAAAGGTTTTTTTTCGACTTTGAAGGCTACATCTGTCAAAATTATTATTTTTTCTTTTTTGTTATCAATATTACAAAATCTATTTGGAAGCTAAAATATGCAAAATTTTCATCTTTTGCTGTTGGAAAGTTTTTTTTTTTTTTTAATGAACAGTCTAACTATATAAGAGTAGATCAAAGCATCATGTAATCATTGCAACATCATATATTACAGTTCAAACTGAGAGAGGTGTTTCTATAGTTGAACGTGACTAACAAGACACAAAAGCTTTCGAGAGGGTCGCGGTGGGTCAGTGGTAGAGTCCCCCGTTCGATGCCAGCTTGTGCCATATATATATTTTTGGTGGACAAACACCGTGTGCGTGAATTTTCTCGGATTTCTCCCGTTTCCTTCCACTTTCTTCATTCCACCAATTCTCCCATCATCATTCACCTGGCCGGAGCCAAATTTGTCTAAAGGTCTTAAGGCCTTGGTCCACGTTTTTAACATTTTTCAAAATACTTTAAAATCCAAGACCACTATCAAAAATTTGAGAACATAATGCACTAGTATTTACAAATTACTATGAAATCCAATGGACAGCGATCTTGAGATCTTCTCCATATATGACTAATAAGACTTCCATTAAACAATGGCGTCATATTCTTTGAATATGTGTCACTCATCTATGCAGATCTCGTGAGTTTAATTTTTATAAATCATTAGTTTTACTTAAAACTGTGAGAAAATAAGGAGAAGTAAATTTGTAGGTGGGGTTGAATGTTTCAATTATAAAAAATAAAATTTTCTTTGTAGGTTTACTAAATTCTAAAGCATACACTATTAAAAAGGTTTATTCAAAAACGAAAAAAAAAAAAATTCTCGAATTTGAGAAAATTTTGGGCTCAATCTGGCTCCGAATAAATTTTGCTCAATTTTGAACACGTGGTGGTGCTCAAAAAATGAGAACATATTTCTCGGATAATGAGAAGAAAAGTTTCAAACATCAGGGAAAACTACTCGAAAATGAGTTTAAATTTCGGTTCAAAAATGAGAAAAATATATTCAAAAGTGACGAAGCAAATGCTCAAAATGTTGAGAACGTAATGACTCAAAAGATAGCTCCGGAGCTACGAAAATGATAAAGTAGTTAGTCAAAATTGAGAACATTTGTTTCAGAGTTTTGAGAGGGTAATCACTCAAAATCGTTATGAGAGCTAAAAAAATGAGAAAATATTTATTCGAAATTGAGAGAAACATATTCACATTGTGAGAAGGAATTTACTCAAAATGACGTGCGAATGAAGATGAAAAAATATGTATTCAAAATTGTCCCAAGTATATAACCTGTAGCGGGATTACACCTCTAACAAACAGAGGAGAACCTTATCCGTGATCGCATCAATGTTTCTCAGCTCCTTTCTGCAACCACAGAAAAGTCCTCCACTACGTCTAACTAAAGATAAAGGCAGGCGGCAGAGATAAACATATTTGTTGAATAGAGGGTAAGTATAAAAATCCTCTGTACACGCTGTACCCTGTATGCAATATTTAATTCTTGCTGTACATATCCATCTGAGGTATATATATCATTTTACAATACTCCATTGTGTTTGTACAATCGCTTAATATGCACAACGAATCATTATTAAACATATCTATTTAAATTGTGTGCGAATAATACAGTACAAAAAAACAACAATTTAGCATAATAGAAAAACGTTACTCACTTCAACTTTACATCATTAAAAGTAGAGACATCTATTGACACAAGCGGGAAATGCAACAGGTGACAGTGTGTTATGAAACTGATCCACATTTATTAGGAGTTTGTTACTACCACAGGAGATAAACACACTTTATTCTTACGAAAAAATAAACTTTAGGAAGCAGAAGAGTTAAACTTAATTCCCGACAATATGTTTTGTTTTTGCCGCGATCACGCCCGCGTATGAATATCACATGCAGTCACAGTGATACAGATTGGACTGTCCGACAGAGAATTAAGTTCTTGTTGTATGTTTGAGATCATTGCACTTGTTTACGATATTCTCTTACAACGCTCACCAGATAATAAACTATGTCTACAGATTTCATTTAATTATCTCGCAGGATTGTAATATCACCTTTCCATAGACACACAGTTTGAATAATTGCATCAGCTCAAATTTGAAAAGTATGTCTTAGCTCGTATTTGAGAATTACTATTCTTAAATTTTAATTCCTGAGAATATTTTTTCTCACTTTCAAGTAAAATTTACTCGATTTTATTTTCTTTAGTAGGAAAATTTATTCATTTCTGAGAAAGTCATTTCTAACAGCGTAGTTATGCAAAATTTTAATTTAAAATATATAATATTTCAGGTATTAGGGCCCTTACTGTAATTGAACCAATAATTTGTAGAATGGAACAATCGTATTATTTTCATTCCAGCTCAAATGACTATCATGTATGCTATTTCCTAAATCTAACACGAATAAACGCTGATGAGTTGTCCAGTTTTCTATCAATAGACATACAGTAGAATAGCTATCTAGAAGCGAATCAATTTAATATATGTATTTATATATAAAAAAAAAATGGTGCCGTCAACCGGTCGGCCAGCATGGCTTGTGCGTGTTAAGTAGGCGGTTACTGAAGCAGAACCAAGTGTCGGGGCTTTCTTACATCTTAAGGTAAAGACGAGTCATCGTCTAATGAAATTAGTAAGCGTATCTCCTTGAGTTCCTTTTTATTGGATAGTTTTTTTCATGCCGAAAGGGAAGGGGAGACAACAAGGAGCTGGGCTAACTTTTCAAACAATTCTGCTAATGTTAAAATGCCTCATCACGAATTATTTGTTTTGTAATTTAATTGCCACTTTAAATTACTTACTTCTTTTTCTTTTCTTTTTTTAAATTTCTTCTGCGAATTGGAGTTCTGATAAAGATAGCGTATGTATCGAGAAACTCATAGGGCTGAACGAAAAAGGAAAATACTTTCGTCTGCATTGTGACATTTTTATATAGACGTTACCAAAGGAACTGATAACTTCTTAAGTGCTCTCGGAATACCAGAGCTCCAACCAAGTCAAATCATGTCAAATACTTGCGTTGCGCTTTCGTGTATCTTTTCGAAGGGTATGTCAATCCTACAGGTCATTTACATCTGTCTCGTCTGTTCGTTTCTGGAAATATCCCCTTTCTTCTTTTGTGCGGATTGACTTGAACATTAAGTTGAGGAACATTGATACACGTCGTCCTGAGTCAAAGAAGCCTAAATACCGTAAATTAAATCCAAATTCAAAATAGATGCACGTAGATGTTAAGTCCAATTGTACAAAGACCTCGTGTATGGTCTTATTATATCTGAAATTTAGGATATTTAAGCTGAAGTGAAGTTTACCCATAAATCAACTTAGGCCAAGGTTTCTTCATATAACCAAGGTTAACTTTATTAATTACAGATACTAAAGTAATGCCAACGATTTATGAGAACATCAAGTATTCAATCGTCAATGAGTTGCTAGGTGATTCGTACACAAACTATTCTCCAAAGATTTGTTTCAATACATCTTCAAGTAAGATTATTACAGTCATCTCGATTCTGATAATAAATCAAAGATTCATACATACATTCATACATATTTATCATACATCTTACAATTAAGATTCATACATACTTATCTGCATTTTACCATATACATGTCCCATAAGTATTCCATTGACAGCAGATAACAACACAAGCATGGCATCTTAAATCAGAAAATAGCAATAATCATTCTCCTTTCTTTTTTCTAAGCTATCATGACAAAAATGAATAACTAGACCTAATATTTTTACTTAACTATCTCTATCAGATATTTTAAAAAATCGAACTTTGATGTAACTAAGGATCAAACTAGGATCTCTCAGTTTAGGCTGGGTACTCTATATGATATTCCCCTGGGTACTCACTTGAATAATTTCTTTAAACTCTGTAAAAAAAAAATAAGATATTACGCGTAAATTCACTACGTACATTCATCATAGAAACTATAGCCCAGTTAAAAAAACAAGTCAGCCATGAACGGAAATTGGCTAACAAGCAACACTCGCCAGGTGTCAGAACCCGATTTTGATGAAACTTCGTATGTAGGTACAGTGCCTAGGTAAACCTTCACAGCCAAAATTATAGTCAACAAATAACGACAGGGGAAGCCGCGAAAGATACAACGTAGAGGCAAGGAAATCAAATACAGAGTACGGAAAACGCCTTTTCTTTTATAAACTCTTACATATATTGAAAACAAATGGCTATTAATGAATATTGGACAGGAGGTGATACATGCTGGGAGGTATGACGACAAAGACCGCGATTGTGGTTCAAAATTTTTAAATAGTAAGTGGGTCATGTGATATATCAATCTGTGCTGGCATGTTCCAAGAAAACCAATGACGAAGTCAGTGTTGGCATAACTCTAATTCTGCACGACAAAATGACACGTGAAATTGACCTGGAGAATGTGTGAGTCGAATGATGAAAGAACATTTTCTGTTGAAACAGTTGAAGAAACGAAAGCCAAACGGCTACAAAATAGGTACCGTTATGTTAGAAAATATTACTCTCATGGTCGTAACGTAAAGTGCACTCAAAAGTTTTAAATACAGTAATGGAAGATGAAGTCTCAATTTCAAGAATGCGTAATGCTAGGTGAAAGTGACATTCTCCAGGTCAATTTCACGTGTCATTTTGTCGTAGAAGATTAGAAATATGCCAAAATTGACTTCGCCATTGGGTTTCTTGAAACATTCCGGCACAAATTGATATATCACATGACCCACTTACTGTTTTAAAAAAATTGAATCATAGTCAAGATGGCCGCTTCAAGATGGCTGTCTTTGTCGCCATACCTTCCAGCATGTATCCCCCCCTGTCCAGTATCCATTAATAGTTTTCAATATATAATACAGTCTTTAAAAGAAAAGGCGTTTCCCGTACTCTGTATTCGATTTACATGCTCGCTACGCTGCATCTTTCTCGGGTTCCCCTGTCGTTATTTGTTGACGACAGCACCTATAATTTTGGCTGTGAAGGTTTACCTAGGCACAGTAGCTACATACGCATTTTAATCAAAATCAGGCTATGACACCTGGCGAGTGTTCCTCTAAGGGCCTGAATGTAGTGGTGTTCTCTAAGGGAAAGAATGTTGTGGTGTTCCGAAATTAGAAGAAATAAAATTATACTTGGTTATGTCAATATTTCATAACATTAGAGAAGAGCCATTCCAGTAAATTGTGAGATTAGAATAACCTATTACATAATTACAAGATAGCAACGAATTACCAGAAAAAAAAAGTATTGAAGTACAGATAAGAATCGTCTTATTGCAGGATGCCGATGACTGAGAGCATTTGTTTTTTTCTTCGACATTTCGTTTAAGCTCTAAGAGAATTTCAGAGAAAGATGTGCGATGATTACATTTAATCTATCCGCGAATAAGGAATGGGAAAACGTAACGACTCTGAGCTTAATTCAAAATAATATATCTGTATTTGTCTAGTGAGACGTAGGAGAAAACCTCAGTCAAGATAACCAGTAGTGGGATTTATTCTAGAACCTCACGACTTCGAGACAAAATACCTCCGTTGAATTCTTGGTGCAAGTTCAAATTAGCTTCTGAATTGTTGAAGCGAGAAACCTATCTATCTCGTGGTTTATTGTTATGAAATCAATTATAACTAATCTTACCAATGCTACTGCTATAATATATAATATAATGTAAACATATAATTAGAGAGTCGTATTATGTATATGCATTTTATGGAGTTATGTAATTTTAACACATTCGCATTCAATTTCACGTAAAGTCATTTGAGAGAAGAGAGTCTAGTGTAATCTCATCCCTAGAAGGAAAACTTGTATGGTGTGAACGTATGTTCTCTAAGGGGCTGTAGTGAATGTCGAGTGATCTGTCACGTGGAGACGAAACCGCCAGCCCTTTCAAACGAAAATTCCTATTTTTCTACGTAAAAATAATTTTGCTGTATTCAGTAAACAGTTTAGGATCCATCTAAACTTGACAGAATAGAAAATGCACTTGAATTGGGTAGCTTTAACTGTCAGGTACTTGCTAAGAAGTTATGTACGTGGCGGGAAACAAGTGAAGTGGCGTCTTACCCCGAAGGCTGGAAATAGATGCCCACTAGCTAGATGCATTGGATTAAAGAAAGTTTTCGGGTTAGACACTCATTTCTTTAAACTTTTCTTCTTGGATAAAGTGAAGAGTTATTAACGTCCTAAACGAGCTGGTGAGCTACTAAGGACGGGACCTACAGTTTTTGGTAAAGTGGGTTCCGGACAACTTCACTCAATTCACCCCGGCGGGATTTGAATCCGCGATCATGCGCACAGAAAGTGCGATGTAATCATCGCACTCTAACCTCTCGGCCACCCAAGGTCTCTTCATGAATAGAATGTAGTCATACATGGATATTTATAATTTGTAGTCTACGTATGTGTTCAATATTATTTGAATGTCATTTATGGGATTTAGGCAAATATGGTTCAGGCCGGAATAGAGGTGGGGTGTGAGCATGGGAATGAAGTCGCCTAGTTAGTACCATCCCAACATTAACCCTGGATACATACATCTTAGTCAGGGTGGCCGCCGTGGGGATCAAACCCAGAACCTAACGAACGCGAATCCAACTATCTACCAACTGAGCTGTGGCTGCTCAATACATGTTCAGTAAAATGTATTGCATATGTTAAAGAACTATTTTCTTATTTCACACAAAACGCAAAGTCATTACTGCATTACATTGGTGTATGTTTCATTTTCACACAAGTTAGAGAATTTTGTACTTTCAAGCAGATGTCGTCAAGGTAGTGAGTGGCATCGTAAGGAATATTGAACTTATACGTATACTTTACAGAAAAACAATTAAAAAGTAGGTTGGTTATTTTGCCAAGATCTTTGGTCAATTCTAGATCCAATATATCGTGGTCAAGATTCTACACATGTTTTTAGAGATCCTTACATTTATACATGTTTACTATCTGATCCCATTCTTTAATATGTTTTTCAAGTTCCCTTTACAAAATGCATTTACTAAGATAATTTAAGTTATTTTATTCTAAATATCACATTCATATGATCAAAATTAACACATTCTCCTTCTTTCTCCATTTTCTGAAAATTATCTCTGTCTCTATTTTCTTCTAGAGACTACGTACGTGCCAAAAGGTCTGATTTATTCTTTTTTACAAGTCGATAGGAAGCATTTTTATGCATATAAGGAACCTGTTGAAGACCCCGCACGTACTCTTTCTCTGTAATTGGAATATTTGATCACGGCTGTCTGTGCTGAGGGTATTTGTTACAAGTGCCTACCGACACATCAATAAAGCACGCATTTCCATTATCTCACCGTGTAACCAATAAACCGTTTGTTTTGATTTCGCAAATTGCATTTTATTGCCTCCAAATTGCCACTTCAAAACCTGCTTATGAAGAACCAAACAATTACGTATGAATCTATCTTATTGCTTCAGAGGTATATAATTTTTCTACGTCATTTGGCGATCGGTTTTAGAAGTTCATTCGATATTCATAATGTTCTTTATTACCATTTCTTCCTTTTCGTTACAGTGGAAGTGTTTTATTTTCCTCTCCTTATACCAATTGTATAGTGTTGCAATCCTGACGTAATGTTGCTAGATAGATCAGTCATTAATGTTAATATTCATAATATTCAAGTTGTTCCACACATTCTAACTAGTTTCATGTATTTCTTCATTCTCGTAGTATATAAGAAATTAGTCAAGTTGCAATATGTGTTGACTAATACTTTACAATTACCATAATCATAAGACTTTCATTACATTATCTTTCCATAATATATCAGTCGTTTAGTAAGATTGTCTTTCTCTCACTGTTTCTTGTTTTCTATTGCTATCGAATCTGTTTATTTATAAAGCTAAAATAGTACGTAATATATGTAGGCCTAATGATGTTGAATGGCATTTTTGAAAAATAATATTTACCTAATTTATCTAATTTAATTAAGCTGGAAGAGCTTTGCATTTACCATATTTACAAAAAGTTTTTAAGATGTTTTCTCTCTATTTTCCATTTGCCCCCCTCCCCATTATACACGAAAGTTATAGCAAAATCCCTGCTTCCTATAAATTATAGCCATTTAAAAAAAAACACTAAACTTTTTCTTTTGAGTGCGACCGTTCAAGATTACTCTTGTCACACTCCTATAATAAAATCCTTGCTTTTTGTCGACCTTATTGCTAGTAACTAGTGACTGACCTGTCCCCACTAAGCAACTTGTTAAGTTTAAATTCCACATAAAATTAAAATGAATATCACAAAGCGGTATTGAACTCAACAAATGTTGCTGGAGAAATGTTACTCGTGGCTGAATAAGTACTTCATGTTCGTTATACAGGATGTTGCAATAATAGTCAAAAGACTCAAAACCACCTCCAAGATTCCTGACTTGAAAATAAGGAAAGAAAAGAGTAGAATCTTAGAGGGTACACATATAGTTAATCACCGGAGATAACATCCACTTATAGTTCGATTTAATTATTGTGCGTCACTTATTTCATATTAATAAAGGAAATAACTGGAAATTTTGAGAACATAATGATAGTCTATATTACATTTAAAAAGACACTTGAAAACATCTGTAAAACATGGTAGATGAAGCAATTAATTAATAAATATCTTATAAACATTGGCAATAAACCTATTTTATTATTTGAAACAAAAGTTACTATTTTTGCTGTTTTTGGTAGGCTATGTGAGAAAGGAATTGTATTTTTTTCAAATATCACTAATTTGGTTCACGGACTCCCAGGGTTACTTTGAAAATCAGTTTGATGATGCTATAGGGGATGTAGCTTACGGTAACTTTCAGCGTACTTGTTCACCTTTTTGTTACTATGGTGGTGTTTGCCTATTGGAAATAAATTGAATTTCAAATATGGATCATTTTAAAGTAAGCAGTAGCATATGTGTACATTTTGTGGGGGGTTCTCGGCATCTGATTGGACGAGAGGTTTTGTGACATCACAGCCCAGAAGGCTGTTACTCCAGAAGGCTCACATTGGCTGATAGCCCCTCTCCCTCTCCTCCTAACCGAAGTCCATTCGAAATTGTTTTGCAGACTTAACCGAAGGTTATTCGGGAATGTTCGTAGATGACCAAGTCTAGCTTTGATTGATATTTTAATGAAATTGATTATTGATTTGATTAATTATTGAATAAATCGAAGATTTCTGATATTTACCGCCCCCCAGTCGTCGATTACCGCCGTCCCCTGCACGACCCGTTGTGAAGCGCCGTGAAAACCGTATTCGGCGATATCATATGGATTTTATTAACGGAATTATATTTATTTTTATGGTGGGAATCATGATTTTATTTTGACGGTGGTACATTCGCCGTCAGCACAGATTTTTCGTTGACTTTACTGACGAAGAACACTTACAGAACTAATTTTTACTGCTATATCTTTCGATGTTCGGAGTTACGATTTGCGCATGCGCAGAGTTCTTCTTTGAAATGAATCGACGCAAAGTTTTTGTTGTTTTCACACCCGTGGTGCTCGGGGAAGGAGGAACATGTTGTCTTTTGATAATCGCCGCATAACAGGTGTTGACGAGGCGTGCTGTAACATGCCTCGGCATTTGTGATTTAAATGTGCAGGTGTTCTTTTAAAAACAGGTGTTCGCTTTAATGGACAATGGGTCGACGCGGAGATTTTTTGTTTTGCACCTACGGTGCTCGGGGAGGGACAAGTCTCTTTGTATTTGAAACTTGATTGATAGCGGCGCCAGTTGAATGACATTTTTATTACTTTAACAATTATTGTTTGTTTCGCTTCTTCTATGCTCACGGATCCTGTTATTACATGCTTCGGCTTTTCCAAGAATTTGACTGTGCAGGTGTTCACGGCGCTTGATTGACAGCGGCGCCAGTTGAGTGACATTTTTGTTACTTTAACAAAGGGTCGAAGCGAAGTTTTTGTTGTTTCGCACCCGCGGTGCTCGGGAAGGAGGGGGATATGCTTCTTGTAATAATTTTAAAAAATCTCCATCATGTAAGTATAAGTGCTTGTGTTGCACAATATTGTACAGTACTTACCATTGAAGTTTAGATGCCTTCTGCTGTCTTCATTTTTAACTTTTTATGTTTCACATTTTGACCTTCTTAAAACTAATGTCTAATTAATAAATAAATATATTTCAATACACTCTACCTTTTTTGTTTTCTCTTATGGATCTTTTTAAATAAAAGATTTGGTTACAAGAGATTGTACAATTTCGTCGTTTTCTAGTAGCTATGTAGTATGAAAACTAGAAATTATATTTCTTTCTCGCACACCGAAACAAATAAATACAATGCAGAATAGTCCACAAAGGATAGATCCTTCATGTTGAATTTGAGTTTTGTTTACATGATATAATTTACAATTTCGTTTTAAATATTTTACAAATTGTTTACTAGGTCCATTTCCGAAGCTATCAAAATACTGACCCCGTCCATGTTTATTTATATATGGCAGCCCAGTGAGTTCCAGGGGAACTTAACGCACTCAAATTTACTGTAAGTGCCGCCAGATTTTCAACTTGTTTCGGTAAAGTGACCACTGAATAAATTCCAGTAAGCATTGTTGCACTAGTTCAGTCTTGAAGCACAAATTTTAAAATTTCGTCACTCTACATCTGATTCACTTTCACTTATCGGGGTTGGTTCATACACTGTTCTAAGTAGAAAAAAGAACGTAGATGATAATAAGTTAAATACTTTGCGTACACTGACGCTTCTTTTAAGGCACAATGAAAGATTGTAAATTGATGGTGAACACAACTTTCTGATGGAAATGCTAAAGCATTATATTTTGGACACTGTATATCTTCCAAATTACTCACTGTCCTTTGTAGCAGAGACTCTTGGTAAATTTGTCGTGCTTTGCCGTAAGTGAAAATACTATCACTGTGCGAGGTATACTTTGTAAGTATGTTTTTCTTCCTCATATTCAACTTCGCCTTCTATCCACTCTAAACCAAATATATGCTGGCTTAAATAATCATTTGCATATCTTAAACTAGGAATAATCCTTGATACTGGAAAAGAAGGTTTAAATATCCAGCTTTGAAAACTACTGCTATCTACATGACAAAGGGCTAATTATTTGACTATTAAATTATATTCTTCATTATAATCGAAGACTGAAAAGTGTACGACTGTTCTCATGGTTGATCTCAAACTAAACTAAATTTTAAATGGTATAATCCGTATATACATTTCGATCTTCATCGATCTGTGTAAGGGAATCAAATTGAGTGTAAATAATACATAAAATAGATTGCGCAAGATTTTGACTGAACCCTATTCGGAGATTAACGGGAGATTCCTTAATAACATTACACGTAGAATCATCCAAAGAAGTAGTAGGAGAAAGAATAAAAGCATAAAGAGGGTAATCAGAATATGTCACCTGATGATTTTCATTTTAATCAAATATACCAGTTCCAGAGAACAGGGTGTGATAACTTTGAACGTATAGTTGTTTAGCATAATCTGGAGTAAGAGGGTGGGAGTATAAAATTGGGAACCAACTTGTACTTATAACTTGTTAATATTAAAAGTTCCAAAATGGAAAGGATTTTCATGGTATTTTCCATTGAATGCATTATTTCCAATAAAATCTATAATGAGACCCTTTGGTACATTTTCAAGAAATATATTATCAAGATTATAGAAATCAACATTAACAGGAATAGTATTTACTCTTGTTTCAACTCTGGTCATTGGTAATTTTGCAGCGTCATGAGTCATAGAACTGCTTAATTGTAAAGCTAAATCAGCAGAAATATTAATTCGGCTAACATAAAGAATAACGTCCTCCAGCTTAACTTTAAATGTAGTATTTTCAGCTGCCATTAAGCAGAATGCATTTTTTCTACGACTTAATTTTATACGAAGATTGACTTTATTTGGAAGAACTTGATTTGATAAAGAAATATCTGTACGAAGTCGTCCATACATATCAATGTATAAACTAGCAGCAACAAGAGATTATCATTTATAATAACCAGTATTATTTTCATTGAGACTATTAAAATGTCCTGCAGTATCCTTATACCATAATCCAGTGGTTAAACGAGTTTTGCATGTATCTTCAGAATAATTAAGTAAAGTTTCATAATATGCTCTAAAAGGGTACGTAGCATTTGGAGAAGAAACAATTTTATCATTTAAAGAAATATCCACTTGGCTTAAAAGTGAATTAAAAAAGTTATTCACCGGCGTTACATTATCTGCCAAAACGGCTGGTGGTCCTTCTGCTGCCACTTGTAAATTATCTCCATTTCCCCTTAATACTTTACACTTGACATAAAGATAAATATATTCAGCAGTATCTCCAGGCACAGTAAATTCTATAAGTCGATCAGAAGAAAGCGAAGAAATTGGTCAGTACTCTACCATTCGAGATGATTCGATAGCAGTTTGTCTCATAGAGACTGACACTAAATCGAATTCATTTGTACAGCATTCATTATTTTTAGGTGTATGAAACGACAATTTTAACTTTCTTTTGTTGCAAACACGCCGTCTTTTTAAAGTTGGTGATCCAATACCCACAGAAGCCTTACGTTTACGTTTCCTTTTTCTACCGTTACCACTAAGCAACTGACTGACTTTATTTTCAGCTTTAGTTCTTAAAGATGAACCTGCTTGGCGAAATCGTGCTTCTAAAGATTCCTTAATAGGACGGTTTTCAAGCATATCACCCGCAACTTGAATTCCCGTTTGTAAAGCTTTTTGTCCTACTGCTTTTGCTCCTTGTTTAATTAACGGCATAGCAAATCGAAACATTCCGCGAAATAAACTCACAATCCAATGTCCCCATTGATAAATATGTCCTGCAAAGTAAGGTATACCGCTACCTCTATGCGTAATTGTATGGGTTTTCATTTTGATGAGCACTTAAAGTGAAGTGTTACGGTCAATGTTCCGGATGCGAATGGCAATTTTCGGTCTGCATGGTCCTTTCCTAGTATTTCTACAGTATCAAATGAAAGTTTTGCAAGTGGATAATAATGTACATTCTGAAAACTGATGGTTTGTACTCTCTTATGATGATTATCGGTCATAACTACAATTCGTAAAAGAGGTGCTTTTCCACCTAAAAACTGAGGCTGAATAATATTTGTATAAAGAAATACTTGATGAGGATATCCAACGTCTAAAAATGGCTGTTAAAATATTAGTATCTTTTATAATAATAATATGTTCAAAACCTAATTGTAATGCTAGTACGGATGATAGACGTAAAGAACTTATATTATCATCTACGTTTACCGTGATAATATTTGAATATTCAAATGTTATACTTGAATTAATTTTATTTAATTCATCTAACAACTGGTGGACGGTGGAATAATATCGTGGGGCTATTTTGTTTTACATCATCATACCATATTATGTTTTGAGTAAGAACATTACCGCACGTTAAGGGAATATGAATTTCACTTGAGCCTACCATCAATTAAATGTACCCATCAATCATTTAAATGTATTCCATTATTAAGAATATTGAAAAAATGTGTTGGACTATTATTAGAATAACTTTGAATACTTCCATTAGAAGTAAGTATAATGTAAAAACTATAATCAGTACTTTCAGAAATAATTTTCTTTTAAAATAAAGTGTCACGCTTGACGTTCCAAATTGAAATGGCAGCTATTCCCCGTGCACATCTTTTAAGTCTACATGAAGAGTATCAGAATATTTCTTTTCAACTTTAACATATTGAGGACAATCAAAAATAAAACATTTAATTTTTCCATAATGTTAATCTTGAATTCCAATTTTTCGAAATAGTTTTCCATAAAGAGGCTGATCTTTTATAATAACAATACAGACATTTATTTTTGAAGGAATAAGATAATGAAGATTTGTGTGATAATGTGCTGGAACATTTAGAAACGGGTTTCTTTTTCGGATTCATGGGATTTAACTTAATTAGTTAAATCTCCTAAATAGTTCCCTGTAGGAAGCAATAAAGTTTGATTTTTTTTCTCTGTGGAAGATATCTGAGTAGATAGTTTTTTCTATTCTCACTTTTCCTGTAAACTATGAATGTAGCCCATGATGAATTAAAGACTGTAAGAATAACATCGGAAAAGACATTAGGAGTATTAACATTTTCTAAATACCTGTATGTTAGTAACAAGGTATCTTCTCCGATCGATACATTTTGTACTTCAAAGTGAGGTGTTCGTAGAATATCCAAAAACAACTTAGCATGATTACCTACCCAGGTCTGTGTGAAATCAGTTCTCTGTCCTCACTTCCCAAACAGAGAATTTGAAGGAGTTTTGCGGTATAACGCAAAACAGGGTTTTCACTAATGCTATCATTATTAAGTTGTATACCTTCATGTTTAGCATACTCCTCAATATACTTCTGCTTTTCTTCCTCACTAGCACACTAAGATGGAAAACCAGAAACCTCCTGTTTCATCTGTAATAAGTTATTAACATAACACTATTCATTTCCTCCATACAAGTACGACAGGGGCCGAATACGAGGAGTCCATTCGCATTATATGGAAGAAATAGAATAGCAGGATCTTGAGAAGAGAGAACCTTACAGATAACAACTCCATCAATGTTTTCGGGTTTAGGACAAGCTTTCCATCGATAGATGGTAGGCTTACCAGTAGGGACAGGTCTATTTTTCATGACATATGGATAAAAAGTGCATATGTCGACATACAGTACCTAATGATTTCGTCTTCAGGAATGCTCATAGAGAGATCTGAAAACTTCGGTCCTACCTCTCTTGAAAGAGCCTTTAGG
>JAGDQP010038660.1:8026-18070 GCA_022664845.1 Lepisma saccharinum
AATAATTAGATGTCTCATCAGGCAATGAATCGATCAAAATTTGCTTATTTTTTTTTATCTATTCTTATTCTTATAACAATTGGAAAAGTTTTGAGAAACTGTTTAATAATTAGATGCTCCACCAGGCAATGAGCTGAACAAGGTTTGCTTCAGAATTTTATATACAACATTAGAACTACCTCTTTTCCCCCTCCTATTACTATTATATTACAATGATATTATAAAGTAGAGAACTGCGATATATATATATATATATATATAGAGAGAGAGAGAGGTATGTGTGTGTGTATTTGTGTTGTAGTTGTGATGTACTAGGTTTATTGCTTCTGCTATGTGTTATGATATATTATTTGTACTAAAAAAGAGCGTGTGCTATGTATATTTATGGTTGAGTGGAAGAAAAGGTTTTGTGACCTTAACTCCGCCATAAGACGAAATAAATCAATAAATATAAATTTAGTTCTTGGATGTTTTCAACTATTCAAAAAATAAATAAATAAGGCGACCTAGTAGTCGTGCGGTTTGGGACGCTAAGCCAGCGACTCGAAAGTCCCGGGTTCGAATCCCAGCTGGGACATGGATGGTTATTTGTGGATTTTATAGACTTCACAGCTAACGGACTCGAAACGGGCCGAAATCATTAGTTACTAAAATGGTCCAAAAATACAAAATTTGCAATTTAATTTTTGCAAAATAAATAAATATATGTGGCCCAGTACAGTGATTCTGCCAGTATTTTCAATTTGGGAGGTATAAACTTAAAACATTGGGGAATGTTAAGTATAATTTTAGCGTTTGTATTGGTTTATACCGTAAAAAATAATGTTGTAGAGGCGGTATCTCATAACTTTCATTTGGTGGGTTCTGGCAGAATCCCTGGACTCAGACCTCGCGGCACTTGTCCCTCTCCCTTTTACGAGTGTTTGCGGAGAGGGATAATAATGGCGTCAAAGTACTCTCGCTAGCGTAAAAAAATCCTAGAGTGAATAATTTCGTAACAATAACGTCTTGATAGTTTAATATGTTGCGACAGCTTGACGCAACAAATGTTTTAATTGCGAATTAAGAAAAACAAGCCTAACCTGACTTTTTCTAACCTATCTCATTTTATGAAATTGTTTTCATCGCCTTAAAGGAAGAAAAAAGTATAATCGCAAAAGCAGGGTATTTTCGAAAGGAAAAAGGTATTCCTTATAAGTATAAAAAAAACAATAAGGTGAACGGGTACCGAACCACTGAATCCCTATTCCAGTGCCTTACCCATTTCATAATATTGAAATATTAAAGATAAAATACAATGAATCTTGTTACAGTAATATAGTGATATAACATCATAACAATGTTTTATATATAAACTATTTGTATTGTATGTTATTTTTACGGCTTCCTAATATACTAGACATAATTTACTTCTCTCCTGTGTGTACGTATATTTAAATATCTTAGATGCAGTTGGTTAGTATATTCTTGAATATTGACATTTTCTCGTTCCATTAGTAACATATTCAGAGTTTGTGCAGTAGTCTATGTCAGTAATTTGCGTCGAGTTGGTGGAAAATATTTGAATTGTAGATATTATATATTTTGTTCTTGAAAGTTGTTCATAAAGTTATGTCTAGTGATGCGCTCAAGTATCTGTGTGTATTTTTTCCATATTATGCCTTTATTTTGGAACGCCATCAGTGAAATTGTTTGTAATACGAACAAAAAGGATTGTTTATTATGTCTTTTTCATAAAATGCAAGAATATTGTAACTTATTTGAAGACCTGAATTGAAAAACATCCCAAGTCCACCGAAGTATACTTTCCGAAGGAATGAACAACAGTCCAAGGTCTTTGTATATTTTCCTATTCAGCGGAAATTATTTTGTATTAAAAGAGAGTTTCTGTGGTTGGATTAGGCTGTAATATTTATGCAAGTTGATAGCCCTTGGAACGTAGATACCGACGAACAGAAAAATGCAAATACGAAAAACGTGGACTTGGGATGTTTTTCAATTCAGGTCTTCATTTGGAACATTAAATTGTGCAATATTAGCTTATATACCAAGTCTTTTAACTTATGCCATGTTAACAGTCGAATACCTATTAAAGAAAGAAATATTGTTCCTTTAGAGTTTTGTAATAATTTATATTTGATGACATGGATGACTCTTTATAAAACAATTTAATAACGATAGATTTTACTAATATATTGGATGTTGAATTTAATTTTGATGTCGACAATGTCAATACTCGGAATAAAGTTTAATTTGATCTTATGCTATCCTTCTATGAGCAATTACCACTGATTAAGAAGGCAATTTACTTGAGCAATGAAATTGTAGGAATATCGTCTCGCAAGTCCTGTTAACCGTGTACTCCAGAATAGTTATGCTGCTAATTACTGATGTGAACTTAATATTTTCTCCTTTGTGACAATATTTATTGATTTGCAATTGATTTGGGTAAATACGGAATTCTGCATGCTTAAAATACTAAAATGTGTTGATATTTGAATGAACAGAATAGATCTCTACAAAGAATAAGGTTATAAATGGAAATGGTAGGATATTTCCAGTTTACGGCTATGAAAATCTTAGCACTAATCTAACCCAAACGAATCAAACGCAATAATTTGGAAAGATGTTAATGTCTGGCTGTGACATATTTCCTATGTTAAAGTCTTTTCTGAAACCTAATCTAATGTACTGTTGGTATAATATTACCTAACAATATCAATAGAATTTTAGACCTCCATTAATATCAAAGGTGGGTGGGGTTCGGGCCGGCCCCCAGCCTGGTTTTCTCGTCAATAACTTCTGTAATATTCTGATTTATTACTTGAAATTTAGTGACTTTTAAAATATGTCTTTTCCGGACATAACAGCGTACAAACTTCTCTCCCCACCAAATAGAAGGGTAACAAATATAGTTTTTATTGCATGCCCATGAATTGATTAGCATAAGCGTTCGTTTTCTGCATAAATGCGTACTTTATTTTAGTGTTGTTTGTTCAGATTTCTCGTAGATAGCAGAAGAACTACATTTAGTAAATGTTCGTGTGGTATTATGTAAGAAGTTTGCCAAGATGGTAACATGTCTTAGAAGAAAACATGGTTAAATTTTATTCAATAAAATATTTTTCTTATTTGCGCTGGTCTTACTGTAACAATTATATTTTCTCCAGACACAAGGCCAATGTAGACGATTTTGCCATTAGAAAGTGTCGAAGTGGTGTATGAAAAGAAAAATGTTTTAAATTTCCTGAACTAATCAAATTATAAGTATAAGTATCATAATTATTATAATTATTTATCAAATTATAAATCAATTATAATTATTATAAGTATTAATTCATTTGTAAACACGAAATAATTTAGTTTATTTAGGGAGACCTATTCTAGTAAAAAAAACTTGCATTCATTGTGCTTTTAGTTTGCACCCCCAGTCCAAAATATTAACGGTTTCCTTTCTGTAACATATGGGTCTTTGTACGAGGGGCGTTCTATATTGATTTACACTTTTTTTACACTTATAAGAACCTTTATGCCTCGGCAGATACATCCACTTGCTCAACATAGTCTCCATTCAGAACTACACTTGCGCCACCGATGTGGCAACTTCTCTATGCCCTCTGCTAACCACTTTTTCGGAGTCTGTTGCACCCACTCCGGATAGTGCCTTGCAGTTCCTGGAAGTCGGCGAAATGATGTCCACGCAGCGGTTTCTTCAATGTCCCGAAGAGGTGGTAATCAGAAGGGGCCAAGTCAGGAGAATAAGGTGGGTGTGGCAGCACCTGGAACCTCATTAATGGCAGTCGTGGTTGCCCGACTCGTGTGGGTACGAGCGTTGTCGTGTTGCAGGAGCACACCTTTCGCCCATTTTCCTGGTCGTTTCCTCTCAATTGCACGGTGCAAACTCTGAAGCGTTGTCACGTATGACTCGCTGTTAATGGTGGTCCCGGGTTTCAGCCAGTCAATGAGTATGATTACATCCTTGTCCCAGAAGATTGTTGCCATGCGTTTGCCTACGGAGGGCTGTGTACGGAACTTCTTCGGCGTGGGGCTGCCTTGATGCCTCCACTGCATTGATTGGGCTTTGGTCTTTGGCTCATGGTAGTGCAGCCAAGTCTCGTCACCAGTAACGAATTTGGACATGAAGCCTTCTGGATCCTGGCTGTAGCGTTGCAGAAGATCACTGCTCACGTTCTTGCGCTGTTGTCTTTGTGCAGCATTCAGGGATTTGGGAACCCACCCGGCAGACACCTTACCCATCTTAAGATGTTCGTCCACTATGCGGTACAGAGTGCACATGTTCTGTGGCCACCTTCAGTTCCGTGAACGTGATGCACCTGTTCTCCTGAATAAGCCGCTCCACTCTTGAACTGTTCACTGGTGTTGTCATAGTCACTTTCCTTTAAAAACTGGTTCCCTTCGCCGTTGATATGCGGCCACTTTTCCAGCCGTCCACCTAGCTGTATACGGTTTTGCGTGACGGTGCGCACTCTCCACACACTGCCACCAATCGCCTGTGGATTTCCGCACTCTGTACACCCTCCTTCCACAGAAACCACGTTGTCAAGCGCTGTCCTTGCTGATCACCTTCCATGTTGTCCGCTCACGTAGCTACAGCTGTTGGTGAAATGTGCTGCACGGTACAGGGATTACACGTCTCTGTATTGTTCTTCCACCTGAAGGCAGACCTAAGTACTACTTGCAACTTTCAGGACGAGCTCAATGGTGAACCCTGAAAGAAGAAAAAAAATAAAGTGTAAATCAAAATATGGAACGCCCCTCGTATAATCTTCTTGACTGAGTTGACATATTATTTATCATGTAGCAACTGATTGTTAAATGACAACCTTAAAGAATTGATGTAGTGAGTGTTTAAAGAATTTGATAGTTGAATTAAAATAGTTTTGTGATCGGAAATAGGTATGGGATACACTGAAGCAGATTTAAGTTCAGATTTTCAGGTTTGAGTTACATCAATATTAGTATTCGTTAGATCCCCTGTGTGTACATCTATTAGGCCACTGAGTCAATTAGCAATTAGTGCTTTCCGAGAGCTCTTTATACCATCCCGCAAACGCTTAACAGATGCCACTAAGTACGTAGTGTTCATACGTCATGATTGTCCATCTCCGCAGGCTATCCTCTGCCCTTTCGTCCTATTCTACCAGCAGTTCTCTTTGTTTATAATAAGGAAAAGATGCACTTTACCCTCAGCAAGCTTCGGACAAAAAATAATTAAGAAAGGATTAAAAAACAAGATTTTATAAAGATGGACTAAAACGTAAAAATATTAAATTGAATTAATCTTATGAATCAGAAAATAAAAGCGTGAGATATTATGATTTTACAATAAGGTAAGCAATAGCACCCACGCTTTTATTTTTCCGATTAATAAAATTAATTCAGTTTATTATATTTTACTTTTTAGTCATCTTTAGAAAACGTGTTTTATAAAATCCTTTTTTAATTAATTATTATGTATAATAGATTAATATTAAACTCTCTGCGAGACAGGGAACCCAAATTTCACAAAATGGTTGCGGCATTGCATGCATTTAAAGATAATTTCGAATTATGTTAATTAATTAATTACAGTTAACTGGATTATTTGTCGTATACCTAATGATTGAATATTGTATTGTCATCGGAAGCAAGCAAGTTTACAAACTTTAAAAAAAAATCGGATGATGGGAAGTGAGTTAAAAATCAATTACCCGTACAAGATTTGTACCAGAGATGATTACAGAGCAAGTTAATATAAAGCGTGTAATAATAACACTTAAGTTAGTAGCTGATATTTTCCATCGGTTGTAGTAGTGATAGCAATTTACCCAAAGTAGCTATGAAAAAGTAGCTGCTACGCTATTTTTGGCCATCTATATTTCGCACCTGTTTTTCAAGGCTTTACTAATGTTTTTTCGCTTTCTCTGTGCATTGTATAGATGCGAGATCCCTTCCAGATATCAAACATGGCATAAATTAAATTTTCAAATTTTTGGCGTTTATTACATTCTTCCAACTGCAAATTCATTTGTTGTTGCAGAATATTATAAAGATGGATAGACAAAGAATATTACCAACAGTTCTTCATCAACTCTTCCTTCTATTAATCCCTATATAAGTATTAGACTACAATAGAGTAATCAACACACATTTCGAAGTCTACAGTAGAAAGTACGCAGTTAAATGTTCCTAAAATTTTACCATAGAATTCAAACCAAAATATTATTAAACATAATTTCACATCATAAATAAGGCTTCTTAAACTTTATATGCACACTCAGAATCATAGAGGTTAGCCAACAGTTTTACAATATTCAATATACCGAATTATTTTTGCATCCAGTTTCAAAATAAAGTGACATATGTATTCAATGTGTGATATGTATTAATTCAGCTTTGCTAATTCGGAATTCCAGTGTTTTGTCATTTGTCTATAAACCTAAGTCTATATTACGAAATGCAAATTTACTTAAATTGTGCAATAAAACACAAATTGAATTACCAAACAAGTTTATGTCCGATTTGCTTTCCGATCAAAATTAACATAAAATATTTTTAATCTATTTTGAAAAGTGTTCCTTTGAGATGTATCCACGAAACGTCTTAAACGATTTCTTTTAAAACAAAAGAGCAACAGGGAAGCTGTCATAGGGGATAAGAGTATCCGAGAAAAAAATACCTTTCACTTTTTTAGAATTAAAACAGTAATATTTTAGCACAAAAATAAATGAATAGTACCGGTATTCAAAGGAATCTGAAAATAAGTTTTTTTAATGTGCAAATTTTTCGCTTTTTCCGCAGGTTTTCACTTCGAGACTTTTTGTGCTTTGTTCGTTTGTTACATTACATTTTTTTCTTCCTTTCGTTTCTTTTCTTCTTTACATTAACTTGGGCTACTGTCTTCCTTCTATTCAACACTCGACCCAATTAAAGCTGGAAGCGCTACTTTACTGGTTGACTACTAATGGAAAGCCTTTTCTTAGTATGGCGCTCTCCCCCACTTTCTTCATGTCTTCAACTCCTTCTCTTCTTTCTCTGCTCTCTAGAGCTTCATCTTTCTTATTCTAAAACCTCCCTCCATTTCTTGTAGGTACTTTTTTTTTAGTTTCTCTTTAATACTGAACAACTTCATGCATATAATAATCCGATCACGAATATTAACGCGGCAAAAAAATAGTATTACTTGGCTGGTCAAGTTACTAAATTTGTGGAAGTAGCGACTTAAAAGTTATTTAGAGGAACTAACTTTTAATGGGTTCTCTATGCATATATTTAGGTCACAGTGTTATTATACGAAATAAAAGTTTAAAAAGTAAAATGAAGTGTTGACGAAAGGAGGAAAATGAAAGCCACAAAGATATGTTCAGTGCATATGGAAAACAAAATTCGCAAGGCAATCTACATGTATTTTTCTTGATCGCCTAGAAATGCGGATTATACAGAATCGTTTCTGAGCAAGAAACGTTTGATCCTTTTTACACTTTTTCTATGCTTTGCCGCTGATTCGTTTGCACAGTTAATTAAAACTAGTTAGAGATAGCCATACGAGATTACGAATTTTTAGCCAGAATGCGGTGTTGAAATTTCTTTACCACCTCTCGGACTAAGGTCATTCATAAGTGGGAACCACGTGCATACTTTGCTTAATCCCTTTACTCATTAGTGTACTTCTAGTGTATGAAGCAATTGTTAGCAATAGCCACTATCGCTCTTGTGCAGAGATATGATGTGCCTCAAAAATGTTTCCTCTTAATGAATGTATTGGAGTATGCAAAGCAATATATATTCGAGAGTGATTATAAAAAGTAGCTCATTTATGTTGCTCCCAGCACATCGAAAATGTAATATGGAATGCATATATATATATACTCACTAATGAAGACTAAGCTGATATGTATATGAGTACTATGTGATATTTTGGTTTATAGATGCCGGTCGGGTGGCCGAGCGGTCTGCGGCGGTAGGCCATCGGCTCGATGGTCCCGGGTTCGAGTCCCGGCAGGGGGAGGGGCATGGGTGTGGATTTTAACACTTAACAGCTAAAGGCAAATCATGACGGGCCGAAGTCCAAAGTTACTAGACTGGCCCCTATAAAAATAAAGTTTACCAAAGTTTTTGGTTTATAGATTACGGGAATCTTTTGCATAGGTAGTCCAGAAAACAAAATCTTAACTTCAATAAAATATATATGTTTGTTAATAGAATGTTTCAAAAATTCTTTCATTTCCAAAGATATAGAGAAACAGCTACCATGAGAGTCAAATATGATGATGATAGATAACTTGACAAAAGTTTATCCTGGGTAGAATTCTTTTAGTTTTGCACTAGTATAAGGTGCAAGTCAACCATAGGCAGAAAGTGCATTCATTTTCGCAAACAAATACATTGAAATCCAACGACTGTAATAATTATGACGAATTACACACATACTGTCTTCACACATGATCAGAAAAGTCGTTTTATAACTTTTTTATATTTACACTTCAAATAAAATTAATACATAACTTAAAGTCTATCGCGGGAATAGATTCGGAAACACTAAAAACTCAAATTGCAAATATTTAAAGGAAAATTCTTTGAAACAGCTTAATTTTAGTCTAATTATTATTTGTAACCATGTAAACTGTTTGTCTCTCTTTCATCCTCCAAAGAGTAAAATGTTTATTCAAAGCAAAATGTTAGTTGAATGATCGAAAAGCACTTAATACAATGAATGTGAATCTTGGCTATTACATTACATATATTGAGTCACTCGAACTATTTCGGGAGTTCAAAATTATTTACAATAACTTGAAATGATACAGGTTGTATCAAAAGTCACTATCTAACTTATAATAGGAGCTCAAATGTTAAGATAAAATGAAGTGTATGGGCGGTAACAGCACTATGCTTAGAGATTGAGTTCAGAGACTTTGGCATATTAAATAGATGTACTATACTATATTAAATAAACGTTGTACTATACGCAAATCTCTGTCAATTAAGCCTTTGGTTGGAATTTTTATACTAAAGTTTGATTTTTTATAGGGATGTACTAGAATGAATTTCAGACCATTGAGGTGGAGGGAGGGAGGGGCTCTGAAAGATAGCCGACTTTGAACACGATAACGTTTTCTACTTGTATGAGAACATACTAGACGCAAATGTATGAGTAGGTGCTAAATGAAGCAGATCAGGGTTTAGTTGTGTAAGGAAATTCGGCAAAGTACAACCGTTATTGGAAGGATCGATAAGAAGAAAACTATGAGTAATGGTGTTAAAATACCGCTAATTACACGTCTGGTAGATGTATGTATATTGCATTATGTTAAGAAATACTGACCGAATGTAGTGAGAAACGGCAACAAGTGGTAAACTACATCGTTATTATACGTTTACTTCATCTGCCATCAATTTGATACTGTATGAAATACTGCGGAAGTAGTTCGTTTGGGGTGACATTGAACGGAAAATGTGGGGTGACGTTGAACGAAGAAATCATTTAGTTTCCCATAGATCGACAATACCACTACAGGATAGCATCCATAGAAAGGACAGCAATACTAACGAATCTGACAAGGTATTTAACGATGACAAAAACAGGAATTTCGCAGCAAACAACTCTAATATTAAGAGAAAAAAAACAACAGAGTCACTGATGAAAGTGAACGTAACAGTGACGAAAGAAATGTGAACTTTGCAGATCTTTTTCCTATACCTGTGGTCAAGACTATCGAAAATGAGTCCTCAATTTCAACGAACTATAGTGTTAGCATCGCCATTCGACCTGCCAAGAAAATCTGCAACCGTCACGAAAGGCGAATATTGCTTACATGCGTGGATTAATTTATTTGTTTACTCGATCATCAGCCATGAGAGACTGGACTGAATGTCGAACGTGTCGCATATGGTTTCATGTAATATATGTTGGCACAGGAATCAATGTTCAATTAACATGTAAACGCTTCAGAGCACAAATGAAAAAGTATGCATTAACACAAAAAATAATAGCTTGTAATATTATTTGACATTTTGTAGTATGAACTTTAAATTGATGGAGAAAAT
>JAGDQP010038661.1:0-18070 GCA_022664845.1 Lepisma saccharinum
GGGGTATGAGGGAAAAACTTGTAACAAAATTTAACTCATTGCATCCAGAGATAAAATTCACAGTAGAACATGACCTTAATAATTCTCTAAGTTTCTTAGACTTTACCATCTATAGAAATAATAAATTTCACACTACCGTGTACAGAAAACCCACCCCAGGACACGTAAAATCAGCCTATCTGTGGCGCATAAAATACAACCTTCCGTAGGTCCTATAATATTATAATATCTGTAGCACAGAACCATATCTCATAAAGGAAATTGATTTTTTTTTAAAAAAAAATAGGGTTACGTAACGGGTAAAAAAAAATGTACACTAGAAAGTTTGTGCAAGAAAACTTCCGAAAAAAGTTACCAACGACAGACATAATAAACCATTGAATTACCGGAAAAGTAAGCCAGTTTCTCTGCATTTCCACCTCTTGAAAGACACGTATCAAAATCTACTTTAAAAATAATAACTTGAAACCTGTGCCTCTCTCCCCTCCCACCACCAACATCATACAAGAATCTTTTACTGGATACAAGGGTTACTACATACATACAGAAGAGTGTTCAGGTGTGTACCAAGTTAAATGTGGATGTTCAGATTTGTACATGGGTATGACGAAACGCAACCTGTCCACTTCTTCAGGGATGTCAAAACAGTCAGTACTAATAACGGTTTATCAAAGCATCATGCAGAAAATGGTTACACACCCACTAAGTCACGTGTCATACACAGGCTTCAAATAAAACTGAAAGGACAACGTTTAAAAGTTACTTTATTATTTATTTTTTTTAAAAAAAAAGATCATCAAAATTATATTCGAGCACGAGCACACACAATAAAGATTAGGTTACTTTTTTGAAAAATTTTATTCCGATAAGAAGTACAGTAAATAACCAAAATAGCGTTGATTTTCCTCCTTCACAAACTGGCAAAGAAAGCTTCCGATCCTTCTCCACTGGATCCACATCACTTGACATATCGCCTCCTAGTGTGGTGGTGCATCGCTGACGATGCGAAATCTAGAATGATACTGATTATCAGAACGTTTCTAGTCAGATCCATCCCTTTGTTTCTCCTTGTACTTTTCCGTAAACCTGAACATTGAAAATGATCCCGGAGCGGGATCGAAAGCTGGGATACTACTTTAATCCAACTAACGAGGTCATCCTGAAACCAACAGGTGAGCGATATGATTACTTGACCTGTCCACATGATGTAACAGTGAACATAAGTCAGTGCTGGTAAAGATGGATAGGTGAAATAGAAAATTGTAGTTTAAGCAATACTACTAACTGTGTTAGTCTATATTGTACCCAGGAAGAACGCTAATGTTAAACGTTAACACTAAAGTACCTATATTCTTATGGATGCAATAAGTAATGAAGTAATATTATTTCATATGATTGTTCCAGGATGAGTTGTAGTTTCGGGTTACAACTTTTCTTTCCCAGAAACTTGTTTTTTGTGGAATGTAACCAAATTCATAAGGTTGGTAATGAATTTGGGACTGTGCTGATTATTAACCAGTGTTCCTCTCCTGTAGCGTCATTTTTCACCATGAATTTTATTCGTAAAGTTATTTGATAGGAATTTAATACTATTTTTCGTTAATCGTGGTTGGTAAATTCTAAACAGTTGTTTTAATTTCATGAATTACTGTGTTCTTTTTTAAAATTTCTGATTCTAGATGATAGCACGCAATGTAAACACCACGTTCCACCGCCTAGGATTTCAAATAATTAAGAGAAATTTGGAAGTCCTACTTGGACAAGGTGATAAAAACCATCGTCACTATATTTCATTTGATTCAATCAAGCTTCATAAAAGTACCATAGAAGGTTAAAAGGAAGGCCTTCCTTCTTAGTCTTCCGTTAAACGTCGTGTCATTCCTACGTGTAGTAGTTTTATAAAAGTTGTTTTCAACCTCTCCCTTTTAACTTGTTTGATAAAGCGGATTGGATGAAGTGAAATATTGTGACAACTGCTTTTTGTCAACGTGTCCTTGCAGGACTTTCTAAAGATTTATAGGACTACGAAACAAGCTAAGTAATTGTCTCATAGACAAAATCAATGCGCCCCCGTATAATAATAAATGTTCCCTTAAAAGCTATCGCAAAAAATAGTCAACGTCGTAGTTTCCCTCACTCTTTCAGAGCATGTGGAATCCAAAGCTGTATAAATAATCTCGGTCTGACTTACATTAAAAAGGAGTTTGAAGATTGAGAATGATAAACTAATGACAGTGGCATATCAGCTTTATTGTAGTCATAGTTTTCTCTATCGTTTCAGACCACAAAGAACCCAACCGTGTAGTCTCATCTCTGTCTGACTTGTAGTTACTTAGATCGAGGGAGTGGGGTAGAGACAGACGAACTAGCTTCTCCATATAAAAACATGAGCGCAATACAGAATGCTAAGCGATTGGAAAGTACGTACCACTTTTAGAATCACTCATAGTTTTCTCCATTCTTTAAGACCACGAGAAATCCAACAGTACATGGCTCATATCTATCTGACTTGTAGCTATTGAGGTCTAGTGGGAGGTACTGTATGTGCTTGAAAAAAAAAAAAAAAAAGATGCAGCAGTAACACTTGTAGATTTTTGTGAAGTACTTTATAGAACTGAAGTTTTTTTTCTTTCTTTCAGTATATGAATCAGGATGGTACAAAGAGGGATATATTGAATGCTCTTAAGCATTACCATGGATTACAGTGCGCTAAAGACCAATTCGGTAAGTAGAGCTGTGATCAACCATAATAAATTACAGTAAGTATTGATTAGAAATATCAATTCAACATTACCGTGTAACTCTTTTTTGACTGCTACTCGTGTGTTTGCGCTCCCAAAGTTTGATGAAATATTCAAATTTTGTTCGTACATGATTTTTAACAGACCCTTTGGAGTCCAAGTTTTGTTTTCGTTCTGTCTGCAACAATAGGCTATTAGTCATAAATGGTCAGAGTTAAGCAGTTCTAGAGACTAATCGGAGAGAGAAATCGGGAAGAGCGTAAGCCATAGTGCTGTTATCGCCCAGCAAATTCATTTTATCTTATCTTATCGGGGAGAGAAATCGAAAATTCTGTAAGTAAACTGGAAGTATTACTTTCCCTAACTAAAAGGGCCTTCCTAGATTTATCAGTAGACTGAAATTTTGTTTTAGTTCAGAAATTCAGTGCTACCACTGATCCCTGAAAGTACCTAGAAGTCCCTTTTATTTTTGAAGTTCCCTTAAAGTCTCTTTTCTACCAAAAAGTCCCTAATAGTCCCTTTTTTTTTTTTCATTATAATTTTGCAGCTCAATTTGAAGCTCCAATTAGGATAAACTGATGGGCCTGACATATTCCAACCTGTTGCAATCCAGGTTGTTGTAGCATTTTCATTTCGGGATTTCGTTAATATATAATCTTTTTGATATGTTTTAATTTTCAGTTGTGAATTTTTTTATTCTAGTTTTCCAACTGTTCAACTTGTATGGTAAGGATGTTCTCTTTTAAACTTGTATGTATTTTTGCAGCAATCTTTTAGTATTTAGGATCCAGTTTTATTTTTCAGGTGTTAGTGTAGTAATACTTTTCCTACTTTTAATCCAGAATATTTGCCATGACTCCTAAAGAAAAATCTCTTTTGTGGCAAAATCACCCAAGGTTTGTTCTCTTTGGGTGATTTCCGTTCTCACATCTTTTCTCTTTTCTTTTCCTCCGAAGAGTAACAGGTGTTACACTTACCTTAACGTATGTGTGGGAATAATAACATATGTACGCCTTGAGAACAAATTACTGTAACACTCATAGGGAAGTTTAGGAAAGGGAAGTCGCAGAAAATTTTCGAGGCATTATGATAGACTTGATCAGTTTTGAATGACGTGTCTTAGTAATATTGGTAGTAGTGAAGAATTGTTCTAAGCCATCAAGATGATTTAGTATTGTGGAGAGGGTTTTTTCTATCAATAAAGAATGTTTTGCATATAACAAGAGAGAGGTGACACTTCTGTCATAGAGGTGTTTATGATTGTGAGTGCAATGAGAGAACTAGAAAAAGCTACCAATGTCTAAGACTCATGCCATCAAGAATGTTAATGCTTGTTTCATTGAAGCTCGCAAAGATGTGGGAAGAGACAAAAGTCTACAAGAGGAAAAGGTGCGAACTGTGAACGATCTAGAACCAGGAAGTTGAAGTTAGAAGACACAGAAAAAGGTTCGGATGATTAATGAAAATTTTGAGTGTTTGAAAATACCGTTGTAAGAATTGTAATGTGAAACTGAGTAGCCGTAGCTTAGTTCGTATAGCGTTGGCTTCGCATTCAGGTGTTCTGGGTTCGATCCCAGCGACGATTGTGCAGAGGAATTGGATGAGATTACTTGAAATCTAGAAAGTTATGAGTTCTTCTTACGTATCTGTTGGGGCATGTGGAGTATAACACAATTATAAGAAAACAAAATTGGCAAGTGAATGCAGAAATGTTAAAGAAACAAACAAAAATAAAAAAAACAACAAAAAAGTTTTTTGTTGTTGATTTTTTAAAAATACTTATGGGGAAAACCAGCCTTTTTCGTCTGTAAACAGGACTAAGATGGTCTAAAGTCCCAAGGTTCATAAGAAATACTGTCAGAACGTAAGTGACGCAATCACTGTGAAGATAGTGGGGCACTTAAGAGTTAATTGGGCCCCCTTCCCCATATACATTCTGTACAATTTCAGTTTTTTAGGTCTGTTTTGGTGGTGCAAACGATATATGCTCTGTAGAAAAAGTGAAACCAGACTTAAATGTAATGTGCCATGTATACTGATTTCGCGTGTAAGTATTCCTCCTAAATTGGTTTGCTGTATACAGTTGTTTGAAATATGTTATTGCTGCGGTAAACGCTTAGATCCAGAAAGTTAAAATTCCGTCGGTTTCGTGCGTTCAACATAGTAAATTTAATATCTGGGTGTATTGCATTGAATATAGATACAAGGAGGTTTGTCTCTGATTCTGGTAGTCAAAATGTCCACGAACCTATAATAATGCAAGGACCTGTACATAATTCTGATTCAAATTTCAACCTTAAAATTCTTCAAACCATGTCTGCTAATGGTGGGAGGGGTTTTTCCATTTGCGAGTCCACTAACTTAAAATACCTTATGTTTAAAGCGTGCCGTGAGTAGCTTAGTGATTTCTTACACTTCCAGCAAAAAGCACCCCTGCGTCTGTGAATTCCTCATACAATTTAATGCCAGGTCAGTGGGATAGATGTGAGCATGTATGTAATATTAATGGGGACCATTATGTTGTTGGCGTTTATCAAGAAGCATATAGAGCATTTAACTTTAGGGACTCCCAGACTCTTACACGCAGTCGTGAGTGGTCGTACATCTAGATTTTTTGCATGCGTATATTTGTAATAAATATTATTCTTTTTTCTTTTCTTTAGTATTTTCAAATGGTATGAGCAAGCAGCTGGTAAACCTAAGTGGAACTATACCAGTCACATACAAAGGTAAGCTTGTGCTTGTCAGAAATCAGTTGCTGGAATTATTAAGAATGGTAAGGTAAATCCATTTTGTGATCACTATAAAGTCTTTGATATCTCGATCTTCACTGTTCTTGTGGTAGTTGCATTGAATGGTTACTCCAAATCTGTAGGTTGAAAGTACATTGTTAACGATATGACATGTAAAATATATCGAGGTGACTGTACACCAAGGTAATAAGTCCATACTGTGCCAAAAATGAGATAGCTACTGATTCTTATAACATTGTGCTTCAAAACAATATTAAATAGCATATGCAGCAAAAGCAAGCATGTCAGTGATAACTGATAATAGTTCCAATCAAACGATGCCTCTAAGGCTACTAAGGTAATTTTAATTAACTTCTGAATATACTTTCTGTTCTGAAAAAATTGAACATCATCTTTGTGCACGAACATCTCGATATACGATAAGCGCGTAGAGTTCGTTGAAAATGTAATTAGTAATAGTATATAGCAAATACTGAAGACGAATCAGCGTTTTCTTAAGGTTTTAAATTAGAGTAGAATAATAATAATAATAAAAAACTTGAAATAGATTCCAGTCAGATTATATATAAGTATTTAGATTAAGAACCCTTTACTAGAACTGTCAAAAATATCGGTATTTTGGAATACCGAAAAATCGGTAATAGCTTATATAGAGGAAGTAGCATGGCAGAGCTGAAATCAGTTCAGTTTTGGTGACCCGGACTTACGTTATCCGGTCTGAGAACTTAATGAGCTCCAGTTTCGTAATTTTCGTGCTCTGGAGAATAACACCTCCGGTCTCGGTCACCCCTCAAACGCAAGGAAATAATCAAATGCTCTACTTTGTCTTCCGAGTGACGAGGCCTAAATCGGGTCGCCGGGTCCCAAGCATAGACCCGCTCCAGAACTTTGACGTACTGTGCTATAATGACAATCATTCTAGTGTTGATTGGAGAATAGGGATGATCAAGCGAATCCAGATATCGGATACCCGGAATCGTTAATATCCGGATTCGGATATTTGAGGCATGGACATATCACCATAGTCTTTCCAAATTCGTACGTATTTTGGGGGATTTTTTTCGGCTAACAAACGATGTCTTATTTTGGTTTCTTTTACTCTTCATTCATTTTGGAGTATTGTGAGGGGAGAGAGGGAAAACAGAACCATAGAAAGAGAGAAGAAATTGCTGAGTTATACGTGAATTACAAGAGTAGTGCCATTGAAACCAGTCATTTAATAGTCTGTTACTAATACATATATTGGAGTGACAAAAGGAAAACAAATAATCGACAGCACCTGCTTGTCTCTTCAAACCCCACCCTCCCCCATTTCCAACCGTGACTACCCTTTGTTTTGTGATATTGGTTATCAGTCACTATGCAATAAATATTGCGCGGTTAAAAGGAAAGAAGAAAAACATGTTCTCCCTTCCCTTTTAAGCATGCAGCGAGGTAAAAAAGAAATACAAAACTCCTTTTCCAGATTACGGTACATAATTTGCTTTTCAGAAATAAAGCGTGTATTTTAGAAAAAATAAAATACGTTAAAAATGTTCCTATTAACTAACTTAAGGCAAAAAACAATAACAATCAACTACACAACTATCTCCATAAAATATATTTTTCGAGTTTCAGATACATTGAATTAACTTGGCTTTATTTATGGTAAATTATGAGAGGCCCTGGCCAATACCTTCCTCATGCTCTGCCAACCTCATCACGGCCTCTCTCTCTCCGCAAGAAAAGGAAGAAGAAGAAAAGGGAAAGAGACACAAAGAGCTCTCTTTCACCGATCTGCCGTAGCTCTGTAGTAGAGCGGTGGCGTGGGATTCGGGAGGTCTGGGGTTAGATCCTAGCGGTCGGGTTTTTCCTTAGTCACACCAGGCAAATGCCAGGGTTTGCACCTTCAACATAGGCCCTGACCAAAACCTTCCCGAATCTTTTCCCCCTCCCCTATCTCGGCCTGAGCCTTAGATGCCTAAGGATCATAAATAAAATTCAAAAATACAATTCTCTCTTTCTTTGGCTCAGGCCGGAATGAGGTAGGCAGAGGATGGGGAAGGTATTGGCCAGGGCCTTTCATAATTTACCATCCCGGCATTGCAGTTTCAGATGCATCATAATAACGAATCCATTAGACCGGATGTCCGACTTTCGGATATCCGGATCTGGCCATATCTCTACTCAACAGTTTTCGAATTACATCAAAATGTTGCTGAAATGCATTTTTCTGCTGGCATCCTCAAAACTGCCGCTGTGTTATTGACTTTGTTAATTGACTCCACGTGAAGTCTGTGAAGCTACAGCACTGTTTTTTCATTATCAGGAAAGACCCAAACAGTACCTGATAAAGAGTGGACCGCAGTGGATCAATGGTTAGAGCGCTCACCCCTGGCGCTTGGGTTCGTCGGTTTAAACCCTCTTCGTGCCATGTGGGCTTTGTAGAGAACAAACACCGTGTGCGTGGGTTTTCTCAGGATTCTCCCGTTTCCTCCCACTTTCTTCATTCAACCAATCATTCCATCATCATCCATCTGGTCTGAGCCTGAGTTGCCTAAAGGCCTTGAAAATTAAATTCAAAGTATCTGATTACAGCACAATAATTGATCAAGATGCGTGCTCTTTCTTGATTTCGAAATGAGTCTGTGCGTTAATGTTTATTATCAGTATAGTATTCTGTAATATGAATAATCAACTTTTTCTTTCCCCTGTCAATCTTTTTTTTTTTTTTCTTATTTGAGATCGCCAACATTTCATTGCTTATTTCTCGTGTAAATTTACACAATATTATTATACTGGAAAGGTTAAAACATTTGCACCTATTTGCTGGCTACCGGGTGTTTGCCAATTTTGCTGTAGTAATTTTTCAGTGTTTAACTAACACAACACAAGGTTCTTGTGAAAAAAGGAATTACAACCCTAAATATAGATAATTACGCCTAAAATTATACTATTTTTTTTTTGCATATTAACCGGAAATTTGGGGTTGTGGGTCCAGGCCAACCCCCTAAATACATACGTCCATGAGTACTTCCATATCGCTCAGTATCATTGTTTTTCGGTATATCGATAATTATCGGTATCCAAAACATACCGAAAGTCGATATGAAAATCTCAGTACTGAACATCTCTACCCTTTACTCGGAGAGTCCTTCTTTTTCGCGGTACTCATTTGAATAATTCCAAGTTCTCCATATCACTTGGTACGCAATGTGGCTGACATTAAAGACATTAACAAAATATTAATACAACTTTCTACAAATATTGAAGAATATAAGTTTTTTTATTATTAATATTTCATAGTAAAAACTCAGTTGCGTGAATTACGCTAGTGCATACGGTAATAATAATAATGGAGGAGAAATAAAGTTATTCGGGAAAAGCAGTACATTTAATTTCCGTTAGTTCTGTGAAAGATTTGAAGAGTTTAACTTAAACTAAATTCTACAGTTGCAGGCTTTTTTCGCATTTTAACAGAAATATTTATTACATGTAGACCAGTAATGAATTTATTTTGTAGATGCAGGTTGTACTATGATTCAAGTCTAAAATTACGAGCATTTTTTCCTAGAAGATAACATTATCAGGTAGAATTTTCTTCAAAATGCAGTGCACGTGAGGAAGAACAATTTATGTTCTAGCTTTTATACAACAAATCTTTTCACAAATAATTACACTAATAATTATGATAAGTACTACCGGTTTCACAGAATAAGTTGTCGGTAGAGGAGGTAATATTTTTTGGTAAACTGGAATAAATGAATTGGTACTTACTGGCTTTGATGAGTAGTCTTCAAATGATGAAAATTTCTCTCACTTCTAACGTTTCGAGAACTTATGCTGCTTTCATGATCACAGAAAGAAAACCGCCTTGATGTTCGTTGTAAGAAGTATAGAAGGAAGTGAAATAAAGATTAAGAAAACAAGGAATAGAAAAAGCACTGGTACTCTATAAAGGTGAAACAGTCGAACCACATATGTGATTGATGAAGGGATTAAAATTGATATGGTAAATAACCAAAGGTGAAACACTGCGTCTGCTGGTTAAATTTGGTGTAACGTAAGGTATCTTGTGAATCAATATTAACAGATGTAAAGGAAACTGGTAATGTTAGAAGTTTCATTAGTATATGGTACAGTGTGGTTAACGTAACTATGACAATGGGTGGCACTTTGGGAAAGGAAGGGGACCAGGACTGGGAGATTGTTTTCTAAAGAAAAGAAAAAAGTGACCACGCTTTATGTAGATATCCACAGTCTGTATTATGAACTAAAAAAAAACAAGCCTCCTTTGCAGAACGTTTTCTTTCTGTGATTATGAGAGCAGTATTAGCTCTCGAAACGTTAGAAGTGAGAGAAAATTTCATTATTTGAAGTTAACTCATCAACGCCGGTAAGTACCAGTTAGTATTCGCTTGGTCTTAGCGTATCATGACTTTCTCTGGAATATATTATTTCAGAATTGCTCTTTTCTTTCTTTTAGGTAGTACGTATAACATACCGGTTGCAGTATGGTTGATGGATACCCACCCAAATAATGCACCGATGTGCTATGTTAAACCAACAACTGATATGCAGATAAAAGTGTCTCGATTCGTCGATCATAATGGAAAGATTTATTTACCTTATCTTCACGATTGGCAACCTGTAAGTATTAATTGTGTTTTTAGTGACCCCTGTAGGGTGCACCGTTTGTCTGTTTTCTCTGTCTATCTGTAAATCTGTAAATCTGTAACAGTAGGTTCCTGTACGATACTGGTCATATTTAAACGGTTCTACGAATTACTCGAACATAGAAATCGAATGATGCAATCGAAAATTCTGTAAATCAACCAAAAGTGTAATTGTTTATCCCCAAAATCTGAGTTTTTAACATTAAAGGGCTTGGTTACAAAATTTTCCTGTAACAATAAGATCTTAGCCGTTAGAGGTCTGGTCTAAACTCTTCTAGGACTAAGGTTGGATAAACAGCCATGACCTAAGGCGTTTTTCGACGACCTTTTCCGATGCAGGGATGGAGAAAGTAAGAACCGGGACCAATACATCGCGGCATTCACCTGATAGTCCACGAGCCCACCAGGATTTATTTACCCCACCGATTGCAAAAGCTTATTGAATATTTTCTGGTTGTATATGACAACAGTCTCTCAGAAAAATGTGTTACAGCTCATGAGCAAGAGAGCTCGATGTTGTTCGGCCCGAGGGCCGATGGAAACTGAATTACATCTGCTCTGCAGCTACTTTTATAACAAAACCACTTCACATATTCATACACTGCCAGAATATAGTTCTAATTTGTATTCGTGTGCGCAGGCACTATTTAGTATTTTATGATGATATTTTACATTGTCCTTTGTTATTTAATTACCCTTTTACACAAAATAGTTCCTTAGTTATTTGTTTTTATTTGTATTCATCCGCATGGAAAACAAAATATTCCTTCCATACACATGAATTTAGATTTGGCTGTATCCGAATTTCAAATTAGGCTTTAAGCATACCGAATTTTATAGATCCAAGGTTCGCACTATACTTTTGAAATATAATCCGCTCAGAATTAATTCAAAAGCTTAAAACATATAAAATGCACTCAGGTGCATAGGATTTAAGACAAACGAAACAACTTATATTAAAGAGTGAAAAGTATGTGACTGGACAGGGGATCGAAACAATTGTATCTGTACCTACAGAGGCTTGATGTACAGAAAAATCGGAAGTTGCCTCCATTTCAACTTTGGAGAAAGTAACTTAATTACAATGACGAAATGTAAGTAATGTTACAGCCGTCGTCAGGTTTCTTGCAATCTGCTGGTCTCCACATCATTGTCAATATATAGTTTTTCATTTTTCTAAATCAAAGCAGATTAAGATGGAGGTAACATTGTTAGGTCAATTTCTTTAACTTTCGAGAGTGGCTTAGATTTGATCTTAGGTGTTATTTTCTTTATAAAAAGACATAGAGATGGGTCGATACCAGAATTTCTCGATACTGATACTTATTTTTGACCTTCGATACTCGATACTTTCTTCAACATTGTTCTGCAATAGAAATGATACATATTTAGCTAAAATTAATTAAGTAATATATAAATTAGAGATAGATCGATACCAGAATTTCTTGATACTCAATACTGGTATTTATTTTTGACCTTCGGTATTTAGTACTTTCTTCAACATTGTTCTGTCCCACATAGCACAGGTACATTCTAGAAATATGCTACGAATATCCCAAGGATATTATACGCGTACAATATTCTATGTATATGCGTAGAATATTGTACGATATCTGAATGTCCGGAATGAGCCCTTATCCTAAGGATATTCCTGAGAATGTTTCAACTATATTCTACGAATATGTCGAGAACAATTATTCTTTAGATATATTCTCTGAATATTTCTAAAATTCCAACCCAGAATACCCTGGTTTAATATTCTAAAAAAGAATATCCTTATTTATATCTAAGTATTCTGGGAATTGTACCCATATTAAGGACCTAAATTGGATATCCTGTGCTATTTGAGACAATGCAAATGATACATATGTAATCAAAAGTAATATATAAATATAATGTTTTTCGTCGTTTAACTGTTCTGCTGTGTCATCTTCTTCTACCTTAAATACTTGCAATAATTTGGTATAATTTAATTTTAAATATGCAATTCTTTACAACTTGGAGTGGAAGAGTGGAAGTCGTCTTTTTAAAATTTGAAACTGTTAATACTTATTTTACTTAATAGAGTATATCAGAATATTAGGAAACCAATAATAATATTTAAAAGTGCTTTTCATTGATTAGATGTTTATAGTTTTCTGTCAAGGAACACGAACGTTCCCTTCCTTCGGAATCAAGTCGACTTTTGTCACGCTTTTTCTGTCACTTCTGACTGCTTCTCTTTTGAGGATAATACTCCTCAGAGACAGTCAGTGTATGAGGGATAAACAACTAGTCACACCCAGACAGATTGCTCTCTCTCCTCTCTCTCTGTCACTGACACATCGAAAATATTAGGAAACCAAGTATTGTTATATGGTGGTTTTAAAGGTCAGTGAAGGTTAGCTGTTGTTTTGTACTTTCAAACCTCATAAAATCAGCATTATATTCGCCATAAGTCCGTTCTTTCCCCTCTTTTTTCACGCACATTTGACCGACAGTACAAATTGTGCATCTTCTTATTTTAAAACTGTATGTGAGTATCTGTGTGTGTATATGTATAGTCATCCGTGAGCAAAGAGACAGGGAAATTGACAATAAAGAAAGAATTCCACCACTGTCCTTGAAACTTGACACGAGAAGGTTGCAGCAGAGACCATGCCAGGCGTCGAAGAACTAAAGAACAATAAAATTTCTTACTAATTGATCTTTTATTTTCAGTCTGCTTCCCCCCGGCATATGAAAGCAGGAAACTTCCATTTTTTTAAAAAAATTTTTTAATACTGAAAAATCTTTTCGTTGCTGTATTTTATATTCAGAGAAAGATTTACTGTTTGTTTATCCTGCTTACTTTTTCGTCAACATAACGCAAAGTGGGTGCGAAAAAAAGCAAATATAAGATGAGATGAGAGGCTGAAATCGGACGCTTTTCTGTCTCGATTGTTTTTGTGTGTGTACAAATGCTTTCATTTAGAATTCAATATTTCTTAAACCGTTATGAATTTCTTCTACATTTCTAGGATTTTATATATCAACGAATAGAGCTGGGTCGCTACCAGAATTTCTTGATACTCCCGATACTTATTTCTAACCTTCCATACTTAATACTTGATATTTCATACTTTTTTCACAATCTCTATCAGTGTATTAAATAATACATACATCATTTAAAATTAAAATGTTAGTTTATTATTTTCCTATAATTTAACTCTGTCCTGAGTCATAGATACCTAATGGCCATAAATAAAATTAAAATTCAAGAAGTTTTAAGATGTAAGTTATAGACCTAACCTTCTTCCATGGGATTATTTTCGGAGAAATATATTAGTCTCAAAAAACATCGAATTATCGAAAAAGTATCGACTCCATTAGTTGAGGTATCGATCGTTACCGATACTTTGCAAGTATCGGTAGTATCGAAAGTATCGTGAACCCATCCCTAAAAAGACCTTATCTTCACTTACAGCGGAATATCTCGGGTGGCCTTACATAGTACAGTCAAATTTGTCCAAGTCATTTATCTGTTCTTCGGCTGAAGTTGATAAGAAAGGTCTTTTTTTTTTTGTATTGGTCTTGAAGTTCTTTTAATATTTTCCTGTTTTCAATAGTTCTAAGAATTTGTGGAATAGGCAGCTTTCAAGAGTAACGAAAATAAGATATGTGATCGTTTACATGTGTTGAAAATGTTTTCGTGTGAGAAGTCTTGTATTGAACTGGATGCCAGAACTTCGCTCTTGAAAGAATACTTTCTAGATCGTATCCAAGAGCTCCAAAGTAAGCTAACTGTCTATGCAGAATGATCCAAAGCAAATGAAGAGATTATCAAAGCGAGGGCTTTCTTGATTTTGCGTCATGACCTCAGATTTAGCCACACCCATATCGTAATGTAGCAAGGTTGAAGGCTACCCATTCAACAGCTGCTTGTTGTGTACCTGCATAGTTTCAATCATCTCATTTCGCAGAGACGGCAAAATGTAATCAATTTTGTGTTTTGTGCAAGTATTTTCTAAAACTGTCAAATTCCAATCAGCCCATTTCACTGAAAGCCTGAAAGTAAAATCTCTCCGCATGAGGTCTTCAAAATGGTTTGTATCAGGACTACCACTCCTTATAGAACAAACACGCCCAAATTTGAGTCGAAATTATCCCAGTGTAAAGCCCAGGTTTTCGACACATGTTTACTTGTGAGACTTCTGGTTGCTTCATTAGACAAAGCTCAATCTGTCTCAAGCTTCTCAAAGGTATAGTAACTAATATACCCAGTAATAACTCCAGTAATAACTTCAATGACTCCAGTAATTGAGAATTTCTAGTACGTTTCTGCTTCCTGTCTTACTTCTCATGCTTAAATCCATCAGAAGATGTATCCTTGTTTCAATTTTCAGTTGCTTGCAATAAATATGGCATCTTGTGAAGAAGAAACTCAACGTTCCAGTTTTTTACTTGATATTTTATACTTACCACTGTATAAAGTTCTGAGAATGTATTTCATCCACTATCGCACGCATACTTTCAATCAGGTGGCGGAAGGTTTCCTGGGGTATGGTAGCGCATTCCTCGCTGAGCGTCGAAATGAGAAGATGCGTGGATGTGCTCTAGCACAAAGTCGACGTTCCAAAACATTCCAGAGATGTTCTATCTGATTCAAATCAGGACTCTGCGCAGGCTAATCTATTAGTGGGACGTTGTTGTTGTCATGCCACTCCCCCACAATCCCTGTAGTGTGGACAGGTGCTTGGTCGTGTTGAAAGACACAATACAATGGTCACTCCCGAACTGGTCTTCGATGGTGGGCAACTGGAAAGTTCTTAAAATATCAACGTAACCTTGTGCTTTGACATTGCCACGTAAAGCAACATGGGGATCAAGCCCCTCCAGGAGAAACGTCACCACATTGTAACCACGCCACCACCGAATTTCACAATCGGCACTATACAGGCTGGTAGATGTCGTTCACTAGACATTCGCCACAACCACGCCCTACAATCGGATCACCATATTATATACCGATTCATTACTCCAATCAATGGTTTTCCACTGTTGTATAGTCCAGTTTTGACGCTGCTTACATCATGCGAGGTGGCGTTTGGCGTTTTCCTGTGTGATGGGTGGCTTATGTATGGACAGCTGCTCGGCCATGGAAACTACGTTTCCGCACCTCGCGATGAACAGTCATGGCGCTTGAAGTAGTTCCTGATGCAGTCTGGAATTCCTGTGTGATCGTGACGATGTATGATTGACGATGACGCTGTACGACCCTTTTTAACAATCGACGGTCTCTGGGGGTCAACATGGAAGATCGGCCTGCATGCTGTTTGGTTGTACACGTCCCTTCACAATTCCACTTTACTACATCGGAAACAGTAGACCGAACTGTTCGGGAGGGTGAAAATGTCGCGCACAGATTTCTTACCCAATCACCTGACCATGTTGAAAGTCCGTGAGAGACCTGACTGCTGAGATCGTTACCCATGTGTTCCACGAGGTAGATGGCAGTATTGTGTCGACCTCTCTAAGGCTCCTTACACATTATCCGACAAGCTTACGATTTGTCTGACCGACATTTTGTCGGAAGAAAACCTGAAGCACTTGTCCGATCCGGTTTGGAACATCTGTTTCTCGCTATGTTTATTCATTAAACAATGAAGGCTTTCGAGCGAAGAAGGCGAATAGAGAGGAAGGGAAGAGGGTGACAGAAAGAAAGATAAAAAGAAAGACAGTGTTGTTATCTCTCTCATTTTTCTAAAATTTCTCTCTCTCTCTCTCTCCCTCCCTCTCCCTCTCTCCCCGGTTCGTTCCATAATTCCTGTTCCCTTTTCCTTTTAAAGTTTGGGAAGATCAGTTTTTCGCTGTAATTTTGGTTGCATGTGACGGAGATAAGTATGTAAAACTTGAATACGGTTAATTAGAGAAATATATTGGGTCAACGTTTCATTGTCTACCGTAGCGAAAACTGTGAAAGTGATTTTCTGCTTATGGAAAACAATGTTAAGGCTGAATTAAAACGAAAAAGGAGGGAAACCCACTTAATTTCCAATAAAAGAGAAAATCACTTTCGCAGTTTTCGGAAGAGAATGAAACGTTGGTCCAATCAGGGCCGAATTTATGCATAGGCCCAGGTCTAGAAGCGCAACTTTATCAGGGGCGCACTTTACAAGGAAAAAATATAATTTGCTATTTAAAACCCGAAACGAAAAAAATATTTAGAAAAAATCATTAAGAGAGAGCGCCGTCACCTTTGAACCGCCTGACCCCGTCGTAAATAACTGACTTCAGGTAATTTAAAATTACGTTTTACATTAGAAATAGTAGAACAAAGATTAGAACCTATTTAGGAACATTATTTATTCCTGTTTTTGTCTTTGTACACACCAACAATCATTATTACACTCTTTTCTTTAGTTCACAATGGCTCCTGATGTCCTCAAATCTTCCAACGTTAATTTAACTCATTTCCCGATCACATACAATAGTGAAAGTTTGCACAGTGACGGAAGTCCGGTGACAACACAATATTCCATTGCTACTGTCATATATTTCTATATATTTATATAATTTGAAAGCATATTTAATTATTTTTTTTAATATTACTCATAAATACTACCTTGCAACGATTTGGCGTTTGACTGATTGCAGAACACTTTAGGATTTGGGTAAAAAAATTAATAAAAAATTTTTAAAGACAAGCTTTTCTTAGACAAATAAAAAGAAAAAAAAAAACTTATGCATGACTTTTAAAAAGAAATCATAGGGCGCACCAATTGAAGAATTTATAAAGTGACTGTATATGAGAGAGCGCCCATGCTTTTCTTTTTAGTCATGCATAAACATTTTCTTTTTACTTTTTAGTAGAAATTGTTGAAGAAAATTATGTCTTAAAAAACTTTTTATTTTTTAAGTTTATGTTACATATAGGGCGTCATTGATAGCTCTGCTAATGGGCAAGAGATACTTTGTATTAAGTATGCATGAAGGCAGTTTACGGTAATTTTTGTATATGAGGAAAACTAAAGTGTCTTTTCGGGTCCGCAATGGGTAGGTTCCGTTCGTTCGAATCCGGCTGCCAATCATCCTGACTGGTATTTCCCTTTAGTTTCCTTCAGTTTCACCAGATAAACGGCAGAATGGTACCTTAACTAAGATACCGGCCGCTACCCTCCCATACCCTATCCTGGTCTGATCCAAAGATAGATTTAAAGACCTTACAAATTTTAAAAATATCTTAACGTGCCTTTTGTGAGAGGAAAAAAAAAATCCTCCCTAACTTGACTTTATATCTTCATGAGATGAGTATTCCCGGAAATGGTGTTTAAAATTCAAAGAGCTGCCCACGTATTCAACGGAGTTAATGAGTTTGTAGTGTCGCTTTTGTCAATTCCTAGAGATTTATTTAACTTTGAACTTGCTAGTTCTTAGAGGCGACGTATTGGCGGGTGGACCGATACAGGGCCGCCCACATGGGGATGTATGGCGCCACTGAGAAATATTTTGGGGGGATTCTACGCTACTGTCGAACTAGCAGTTTTACTGTCGTCTGTCGGAATAGCATTAAAACGCGATTTTGAGAAGCTAATTTTAAAAAATTTCGCGAGGATGAACGAAGTACCACGCAAGTAGCTATATGAAAGGAAAGGTTGTTTGGTTTAAGGGAGATTTGTACCATCATCCTTGGGGGGTGGGTGAGGGGATTCTAGTTTAGCGTCGAACTGGCGATTTTAATGTTAAAGTAGCATTGAAACACGATTTTGAGCATCTAGTTTTCAAAAATTCCCGGGGTAGGATTCCCCGATCTCCCTTCTTGCGCTTGGGCACTTCATGAATTAAATACCGAGTAAGTAGCTGTATGGAAGGAAAGGTTGGTTGGTTTTGGGGGGGAATGCGCCATCAGCTTTGGAGGGGGATGGGCACCCCTGGCACCGATATACTTACTAACAGATACCGG